>PVJO010003993.1:0-115366 GCA_004026905.1 Hystrix cristata
AGAGGGTGGGAAAGAGAGAAAGAGAGAGAGGGAAAGAGAGAGAGAGGAGGGAGGGAGAGGGAGAGAGAGAGAGGAGGGAGAAAGGGGGGAAGAGAGAGAGAGACAGAGAAGGAGAGAGAGAGGGAGACAGGGAGAGGGAGAGAAAATCATTTGCTTAGAGGTCCCACAATCTAAACCCATGACCCATTTGACATCCCATCAATTCTGCCAGAATTAACAACATATTAACAAAAACAAAAATTTGTATTGCTGTGAGACTTACATTTTTATGTAACGTTATATTACTCCTTTTAATAATGACCATTTCTCTTTCACATTCCTAAAAATGATATAACTTTCTTTTCTCTTAAATTCTTTCATCAGAATCATGCAGGGTTTCTCTTTTCCTGGCAAAGAGCTCACACTTACTTTGAATTGCTGTTCTGAACATTTGATTTCTGTTAGTATACAATTCCAGAGTATTATTTATCTATTTGTCTATCTTTTAACCTTCCTATCAAGTTCCTTTGTTTTTGGTTTTGTTTTCTACATGTCTGCAGGCCTCACGTGACATTTAATAGACAGGATTACCCTCCTTGTGGGTTGCACGTAGTGTAGGACTTAGGATGGGAATTTCTCCTGAATGAACAATTAAGCAGAGTGGACTTTTGATCTTTCAGCTATTTGCCATGATTCTGTTTCTAGTATATGTTTTTGTTGTACTTAGATTATGGTCAGTGTTTTGGCCTATATTTGTTTTGATTTCTTAAGGTTCATTCTGTGGCAAGTCGTATGATTGATTTTAAAAACTGATACTGGAGAAAAAAATATTAAACATGTTCTCTAAGAGAAATGGGGTTCTTTATACCTTGTGTTATCGAAAATACGATGAATGTTTAAATTTTTAAAAAATGTATTACAGTAAAATACACATCATTGCCATTAATCCCCCTCAAAATACTCTCCCCAGCTTGGAATACACTTATGCTATCATTCTTGCCACTTTCTGAAAGAGTTCTGGAGTCTTCTCTCATGAGTGTCTTTAGTCGCGCTGTCTGGGTTGCCTCACTATCCTGAATTGATTCAAAATGTTTACTTTTCATGTTCATTTTAGTTTTGAGGAAGAGCTAGAAATCACGCAGTGCTAGATCAGGTGAATAAGGTGGATGAGGACATGGCATCATGACTTTAGGGGCCTGCTTTGCCCTTGGACGGTGCTCAGCAGCAGCATTCAGTATATATATATACACATATATGTGTATATGTATATAAAGGGTGGGAGTGTGGAAGGGAGGGGTGGGGAAGGAGGGAGGAACTGAGATACATTATGCACCAGGTACAAAATAGCCATGACAAATGCAATCATTATGTACACAATGTACCAGTACATGTCCTTGGTTAAAACATATCCATATCTCTATATATCTATCCATCTACCTATCTATCTATCCATCTATTTTTTTAATCACAGTCCTAAAGATGTGCATGAAAGAGGACTCCAGAACTGCTTCAGGAAGTAGCTCAAAAACTTCTGGATCCTCTCATCCAGGTTGGAAGTAGGACCCTGTTTCCTGTCACCAGCTTTCTCGTCTGGCAGCCCAGATGGTCCCATCGGCAGAGGGCATCTGCCTTGTCTCACTGAGACCCATCTCTGCTCAGTCACTGAGTTTCTCAGGGCGGAAAAACTTTCGAAATCTTTCACCAGTAATTCTTCTTTTCTGTTTGTTGTGGATTTTGTTGGTTCATTTGCTTCTGTGAACAACCTATAGCTGGATTTTGTGTGTAACTTTACCTGGGACAGGTGGGGTGGGCTTCAGCCTAGCGTTTAAAGTGAGATCTGTCCCCTTTCATCCGACTTTGTGGTTCTAACTGGGCACTTGCCAAGGTCTGTCCTGGCACAGGCCGCGCTCAGGGGCGATGCTGTGTGCTTGCCACGCTTCTGCCGACAGCCTGCTACCAGTAAAGGGCACAGAGGTGGGATGGGAGCAGAGGACTGTTTGCTGAAAGCATGTTTCTCGTGAAATCATTCATGCTTCACAGTCTGCAGTGACCTGCTGGGCTAGAGACTGTGCAGAAAGGGTCAACCTGGCACCACTATTAATGTCACATACCTGAACACGGCCTGTGTGTATGTTTACTTATATGTAAAGGATTAAAAATGACCCCTTTATTAAAATTTCCTAAAATGTAAAAGATACAAATTATACAGAAATAAAAATAAGAATTCTACTGTTTTCTTGCCCTTCTTTGTATCAGTTCCGTACACAAGGCGGGTGCTGAGTGACCAGCAACTTGCTCTAAGGATTTACGGAAGTGAGATGGACACCTTTCTGCTCTTCAGCACCTGTGGACGAGGCAGCGCCGGCCTTGCCCCACTGTCTCCTTGAAGCAGGGTCACCTTGGGAAGGGGAGGACCTGCTGGTACCTGGGCTTTGATGTCTGCACTGAGATCCTGGCTCTGGGGGAGCCTCTCGGAGACTGTGGGGCTGGTGCTGACACAGCCAAGCATCCCAGGCAAGGGAGTAATCCTCGACTTACATGTTTCTCTTCTATTTACTCATTAAAAAGAAACACATGTGGACTTTAGACAACTGAGAAAAAGAAATAAACTAAGAGGGAGAACATTTCTCAGCAACATGACTAGCATTTTGGTATGCAATGTTCCTTTCAGGTTTCTTAAACTATTATCCTGAGACACTAATATATCTGCACATTTTCAACTTTGTCCCATTATTACACCTGTGCTTGTACCATCTGCTTTCCTGCAGGGTAATGCTTTTAGAGCATGTGTGATGACTCAGAGTTGCTGGGAGGAACCAGCCCAGCCCCAACCCAGACCTCAGACTACTGGGGCCCACAGCTGGGAGAATAAATTTCTCTTGTTTAGGGCCTTTTCACTGTTCTTGTGGAAGCCCAGGAAGTAACAAGTTTTGCTCGTCTGGAGATAGATGTGGGGCTTTAGAGGGAAGGGTGGCGGAGGCCAGGGCCCACCTTCACAGCGCGGCACGGTGGAGCTCCACACCACATTTCCATCCTGCAAGATGCAGGTGATCGATTCCGACCCCTGGGTCTTTACAAATCCGTCGTCACAGTGGAAGGAAACTGAGCTCCCAAGTAGGAACCTGTCTCCAAAACGCCTCCCATTTATAGGGATGCCTGGGTCATGACATTCGTTCTGCCCAAATGCTAAAAGGAAAAAGAGAAAATAGTAGAATAAAGAGGTTGATCATTAATTACATGCATCACAAAGAAGGGAACAGAATGCACTTGTATAGCCATTATTTATCCAAATTCCAATGGTATATCATTCACAGGTAAATAAATACATTAAGTCAATGAGATGTCAGCGTCCCTGGGGGCAGATAGTACACAGTGATAACTGTCATCTACGCAGCTCTTTACAGTGTAAAAAACACCATCTCCCACCCCCTGAGGACAGACACGGGGTGCAGCCGATTGGGCCGGAGTCCTGGCCATTAGGCCACGATCTGATGATACAAACTCCCTTTGCTTTCTTCACAGAATGAGCCATAGTAGGCCAAGAACCCTGAGGCACTGTGTCACTCCATGAAATAACTACTAGCAAATTCTAAGCCCAGTGCCTAAGAGAAGCAGCGGGTAAATGACAAATTAGTACAATTCGTATTTATTATAAGCTTGCTGTATTACCTCTGATTGTATTTAAACACAGGTTCTTATATAAAATCCATTTGGACAACGAGGAAATTAAGGCAAAGAGAAGTTTGCTTTCTTGACAAAATTCTCTAAGTATCTCTACGAGCTGGTATTACAATCACTGGTTCTTGACCTCTAACACTGCAGTCCTTTTTACCACACTGTGTATAGATGGACAGTCAGAGGATGAAAGAGGGAAGGAAGATGGACAGATGGATGGAGGGACAGATGGTCAGAAGGAAGAGTGCAGAGATGGATGAATGAATAGATAAAGGAAAGGATGGATGGGTGAATGGACAACTACTTGGGTGGGTAGAATGAAGGAAGGAAGGAAGGATGGAAGGAAGGAAGGAAGATGGATGGAAAGCCAGAGAAAGAGAAGATATATCCAGTCCTCAACTATAGAGGTGTCCGAGACTTTAAGTTAAATAGGGTGATGTGTGTGTGTGTGTGTGTGTGTGTGTGTTTGAAGGGGTGCCCAGATCGCTGTGTACATCTGCTACTCCCATCGCGTCAGTAATGGTCACGGCGCTCGCCCTGAGGCCTGGACCTGCAGCGCACAGCAGGACACTGTGTCTGAGCCACTCACTGGTGTAGGTGATGTTGAACCCTCTGCCGGTGGTGGAGTGATCGGACTGGAATTCCAGGCGCACTATGTGCCCGCTGCTGGCCAGCTGGGCAGGAACTTCGTTGCCAGAAAACGTGCCGAGGACGGTTATGTCAGAGATCCCATCGTCTTTGACCGCGAGGAAGTCAAACTGAGGCTCCACATCAAAATCGTTAAAGATGAGGTGGATTCGGCTCCCCGGCTCTGAGATGATCAGCCAGACACAGTTCATGTTGTTGCCGTACTCCTCTGGATAATTCGGTGAGAGGATAATGCCAGAGGACGCCGTGAAGTTGAAGAAACAGGAAACTGTGGGGACATGGAAACACTGTCACATGAGGCTGGCCAGACCCAGGCTGCCGCAGGAGGGTGACCACGGGGCAGGAAGGCCACCTGCAAGGACCACTGTGGTCCAACCACTCCAAAGCGGGTGATGGAACCGTGATTGAAAATTAAATGGTCCATTTTCTAATACAGCACAACCAGAGCTTGATCATATTTGAATATGGGCTTTGATTTAAAAAAACATTATCCTAAGAAGTTGGCTAAAAATGTGTACTGACTATCATAATTCCAGTTAACACTTCCTACTTCTAGAAGAGCACTGATAATATAATCATTTATTTCCAAGTCATAGGAACAATTCAGTCGGCTGTTCTGTGGCAACTCATTACTTTACAGTTCCCTTTAAAGTGCATTTCATTGATATTTCCTAGTTATGAGGAAAAGATAAAAATTAAATAACAGAAAAAACAGATCATATGCTAGTTGAATAACTTACAAATCTCTTGGAAAATTTATTTTTAAGAATGCACACATTGGGGCTGGGGATTTAGCTCAGTGATTAGAGTGCTTGCCTTGTAAGCACAAGGGCCTGAGTTCGATCCCCGGCACCACAAAAAAAAAAAAAAAAATAGAATGCACACTTTTAAAACATACACGCACATATTTTCTTGTGTAAGGAACAAATACTGGACTTATCTTCAGGGTATGATTTTGTTCCTTACAGAGCATGATTTTATATATGCTTTCTAGCCATTGCTATGTTTATTTTAAAATTTTTTGAAAGCCTTTGTAAACTGGCTGTGAAGTTTTTCCTGCTGGTGCAAACGCTGCACTCAAGAGGAAACAATTTTACTCCGAACTCCTGCTACTGCTGTTCACCATGCTCACAGGCAGGACTCACTCAAGTCGAATCTCTGTAGGGCATTAGGAAGTCCCAGAGTCTCCATCTCTGTGTGGATGCCTGACCCCGAAGTCCATCAGAAGCCCTTGAAGAGGAATTGGTATGTGGTGTGTCCTTTCTAACAGAGCACACTCGGCTATACTTTAACAGACAGGAGCCGGGTTGGATGGAGAAAGCAGGAGGGTGGGTATGAGAACGCCTGGCCTGTCTGGGGGCACATCCCCGCTGCTCCCGAGCGGGCACTCACACACACAGCTGGGCTTGTTGCCTGACCACTGGTTGTTCTGCTGGCAGGTGATGACCCTCTCGCCCACCAGCTCGAAGGCCGCCTGGCACTCGAAAGTGAGTGTGTCCCCGTGGAGGAAGCTGCTGCCCGTCCGTTTCCCGTAGGCAGGGACTCCAGGGTCACCACATCCGCCCTTTTCAATTTCTGAAAATGGGAACAAATGAACCATTGAAAATGTACATGATGAGCACAAGTTCATGGCTTCTTCTTAAGAGCCTAAAGCTTGATTACATCAAGAGTTTAAAAAAGATACTCGATTCATGTAGCATTTACTTAAATAAGCCAGAATGAAATTGTTGTCTGAACTTGAGAGAAAGGTATTTGATTTATTTAATCAAATAAAAGGCCTCACTTGCCTACACAGATGTGCTGAGAACGCAAATGGGATGATTAACAGACGCATTTTAGTATCACCAGCCTCTTTGCCAGGGCTGCTACTAGCATGCCAGCAACAATTTTGTTTCAATCTAGTGTATATGCTTTTTACTATGAATAATACAAGGAAGGTATTCCTTCTTATTATTTAATTTATCTTCTTATTAGTACCTGTTTGCAGTACATGATTATATTCATTGTGGGAAGATAGGATATGTACCTGACACAAAATTTATAAGTCAAAATAATCTATTTGAAGATGAATATATTTCAGGATAGTCTTCAGATAAGAAAATATGCAGAATTGAAGCCCTTTCTATTAACATCACTCTGATGAAGTATGGATGCAAATGCACCACACTTATAAGGGTGTTGTAAACCTGGTTCTGTCTCACATGTTAGCAACAGACAACACATTTACTAAAATGCGTTATTTATTTATTCATTGGAAAAATTATTTTGAGAGTCAGCTCCCTGTAGGATCTCTCTTAGGTAATGGGATCAGTGAGTAAACGAGGTGCAATCTCTGCTCTCATTAGACTCATACACGGAGGGACATAAAGAAATTAGATGGTGGACATGATTCGGATGAGGACAGAAAGCAGTTTTGGGGGCAGAGACACAATCAGCTCCCAAACGGGGTGGTCCAAGACCAGCAGATGTATAGTTGACATAGTTGCCTACTTCAGTTTTAGAAGCCTGAAACAGTTCCTCAACAATGGCAGTGGCACTTCATTTGGGAGAGCCTTTTGGGGACACTTTGTATTTTTGGCCCACAATTGACCCAAATTGTGGGGGACAAAATAAATATACAGAGATTCCAGAAGTCCCACTTTGGAGTCCTATGACCCTCAACTGGAATGTTTGCCTCTACTGCACCTGGGCTTGGAAGACTGGTAGGAAAAAAGGAATGAGCCAGGCAGATACTGATCCAGGGGCGGCACCACCCTCCCACACCCGCCTGGAATGTGAGCTCTCAGCAATGACCTTGACAGGCCTCCTGGGAACAAACAGCACTTTGTAAGCAATTAAAGGACTGAAGTCCCTAGATGAAAGTAGCCTTCTCAAAACATCCTTTCTAAACCTTCAATTTAGAAAGGAAATTTAAGAATGAAGGGCCTAAAGAAATAGTAGGTTGGAATTACTTTCTCTCTCCTCTTCTGAAACTGTTTATTTGGCAACTGGGAATATTTGAGCAGAAGTCTGCTGGGGTTTCCCTGCTGACCCTATTGAGAAGCTTTATCATTGCTGATCGCCACTAGAAATTTCAAAAATAGTCCCCTCCCACTTTCAATTTTCCACAGTAATTTTTCTTGAATTTTGTGAAGTATTTATTTTGAATATTTTTATAGCTCATTTATCAACATGCTGTATTAGAATGGTGTTAGATATGTAGCATTCATCTCTAATAGTCCCTATTTTTATTTGACACTTTGTACTATGACCTACAGACGCTTATATAATAAAAGTGTAATTGTATTCACAATTTATCCTCTGAATACAGCTGACAAGGCAGTTTTAGGACATATGTAAATCAAAATAGTGGACTGAAGAGTGAGCTCGCCAGGTTTCCACACCGCCCGGATGCTCCGGCAAGAATCTGCCGGAAATCCGCAGAAGTCAGAACAGGGACTATAGCACCAGTAGAGCCCGCAAATGCATCAACAGGGATTGTTAGAGGGCGCATTTCTGAGAAACGCTATTAAAAATGTTAGGAATAACCGTGTAAGCCTATAGAAAAGCTGGCGAATTTTTATTTACAAAGGGCAATTTAATTCAAATAAATCTAAATCTCTGATCCATAAAACCACACTGCTCCCTGGCTTCTTGCCGCAGGTGGCTTTCCTTGGAGGGTGGCGGCCAGCTGAGAAACGTGCTGTTACTCCTCCTGCTGTACGTCCTGGTACCATCCGGACCTCAGCTCGCACGGGAGAAGCTTCCGTGAACGGATGCTACCTCAGTAACGCCCAAGTTTCTGCGACTCCTTTGCATGACTGAGCATCCCGGCCCCGTGTCCCTTGCTGTACTCTGCTTACCACATGATGGTCACACTGGGGCCTCTGCGTTTGTGTCTCTCACTTCTCTACCTCCCGGCTGAGGCTCCAGGAAGTGGCCCAGCCATCTCCCACCACCCAGCACCTGCAGGTAGATCCCCTTGACAGGCACGTCCTGAGGAGGATTCAAAGAACGAACGCGCACTTTTCATGGTTCTCATGCCCGCCGCCTCTGCTCCTGCCCCTCCCGCCGCGGTCTTCCCTCCGGCCACGCGGAGGCAGAACGTTCCAGCGCTTCGTGCTGCGCGCGATGCTCTCTCTGCTCCTTCTGCGGAAACACCGCTTCCCTTGCTTTCCAAGACCTCCCTCTATGCTGCCGTGTGCAGATCCCCAGAGTCAAGGTGGTTTTTTCTTCGCTCTCTTCTCTAGTGCTCACAGGCAGCTGGTTTATCAAGGCTCTAGAAGTAATCCAGTTTGCAGCTGGGAGCCTGCGTGCCTTCCCCTGCAGGGCGAGCCTTTCCCGTGGTGGCCGAGCCACAGCTTTCTCTGTGCTTAGAAAGTGGACGTGGGAACCGCAGGTTTTTTATTTTTTTATATTTGTATAACTCTTCTTCTATTTTTTAAAAATTTTATTTTAATGGTACATTTTAGAGGTACATAGTGCTAATGCTCATCATAGGGGATTCGTACCTGCACGTGATATATCTTTTTTTCTGTTCTCCTCCCCTCCCTTCACCCCCTCCTCCCTTTTTCTTTACAAATATTTGTTTCCATGTTTTTCCTTCCATTTCTTATTTCTTATGAACACTCCTGCAACACCTGGCCAGGTGGGGACACATGGACTCCAGCTCCTATGTAGGCTGCGCTTTTACCCCAAAGCATTCCTAGACATTGCAGAAGGTACAGACACCCCTGCCAGATGGTGAAGAATATCTTGAAGGCAAGAGAGCAGGGTGAGGAGGGGCAGAAAGCACCGGGGACCTTGGCCTTGGAAGGTCCCCGAGAAGTCTGCGCCTCATCAGAGACGTAAACGAAGAGGACAGCGGCCCTGTGCACAAGAAAGAACGTTCTGTGGGCAGCAAACAGAAGCAGCGAAAACAGGTGTGCATGAGGAATGTGTGTGGCACACTGAGAAACAGCAGGAAGGCTCAGGGTGGTCACCGTCCAGGGACCAAGAGGTAGAGAGGGGGATGTGAGGACAAGCAGCTGGCCCCAGACCTGAGGATGTAGGGTCTGCAGAGCGCGGTGAAGACTGGGCTGCATTCTTCCGTTGTGCTTCATAATTGTTGGTGCTGTAACCGCTGTATGAACCAGGTAAACTATTAGCCGCTTCCCCATTTACCGCAACACCATAGTATAATAAAGAAGGAAGAAAAGTAGGTGTCATCAGAAAATAAAAGGTACACGATTTTTTTGTGAAATTTTGCTTCTATGTTGCCAAGCATAAGCAAGTTATCACGAAGACTTTAATGTTTATCAGCTCCTTGGCCTTTAAGATGTGCATGAAGAGGGGGTACAGATCCAGGTCAACTCCTAGGTCATTCGTGTGTTAACTGTGGACACTCAGGCTCATTATTCTCTTTGATCCTCTCCAAGCTGGAGGGCACTAGGTCCAGGGGTAGTATCTATGGAGAAGTCTACATTCTCGTAATTTGAATTGCAGTGAGCTCTCATGAGGCCCATGGTGAGACACTGGTCTCATCTAAGAACTGGAAAGAATATAAGCATAAGCAAAAATACACAGGTGCAGGAAGACCGTACTCTGAACTCCTCCTGGTTTTGTCTGGCCCAGAATGCTATCCTGCACGTAATACAAACAATGTAGACACGGGAGAAGCGGCAGTTACACGGACATCACAGCTGGTCACATGCAGCTGTGCAGGGCGACTGGCCAGCAGCTTCACAAGGAGGAGGCAGCTGTGGGACCAAGTCGGCTGGGCCTTTTGCTCATTAATGAGTCTTTCTCCAGGACCCCTTCTACTTATCTTCAGGTTTAATTTCCATCCTCCGAGTCAACACTGAGCACCCCGGCCCTGGAGCGCCGCATGAAGGACGAAGCCCTTTCACTTCAGCACCGCGGGCCCAGGAGAAGGGCGCCACTCACTCACCTGCAGATCACAACAGCAGGAGGGCGTCTGAGACTCCCCTGCATTGTGCTCTTTCCCCTTTTGATTACAAACTCTGGGAATGAGATTTTAACTATGCATTTTAAATTATTTTTATTTCCAGCAAAGTTAAACAGACTCCTCTCCAGCCTCGGCTTCTACACTCTGTCCAGAGGCATGGACTCCACCTTTGCACACACAAGAGTCAGCGGGGGCGCCACCCCTGACCCCACAGTGATCTGAGAGTCTCACCTGCCTGGTGTGTTCCAAATGGGCCACTAGGCTGCTAAAGAGAAGAGAGAATAAAGAACTGTCAAGTGAAGCAGAAGCTAATTCGAGACACAAGCACCCCAGAGCTGGAGGAAGGAGGGGAAGCAGTGTCTTCAGGGTGAGGCGACTTGGGGACTCTGAGAGCAGCCTCTCACCGTGGAGGGCAGGGCAGGAGCAATGGGCGCTCGGGTGAGGCCTGGACAGTGGGAGCTGCAGTTTACCCTTTTCCCATCTTCTAGATCATGTGCACCCTAGAATCCAGACACAGATCAATTTCTAAAAGAGAGAGAGAGAACAACGCCCAACACTAATTCAGACTGTAAACTAAGCCGTGGAAACAAATGCTGAATGCACATATAATGTGGGTGGCATGAAGGGGAAGCCTGAGTACGTTCCTAATTACAGGGCTTAATTTGGACTAAGGCAGAGATTTATGCAAAATGAGAGACACCAAAGTGAATTTATTGTACATCTCACTTAAAAGTAATCATGTAGGAATGAACGGACCTTTCAAAGTATGAAATAAAAACACCAGTGAATTACCCTAGTGCAGAATGGCCAAGTGTTCCCATAAGCTAAGCCAGTTCTTGCTGCTTAAACTACAGTAAACGTGTCACTAAATATCCTGAATTTTATCTCCTCCAGGTATCAGGCATGCCTTTGGCTGCTTGTCAAACAACAAAAGCATCTATGAACACTGGCTGAAGGAAATGAAAGTATTTTCTCCGCAAAAGGAGAAGCCAGGCAGAAGAGCTGGGGACAGCAGGTACCCAGCTTCTCCACCCTTTCTCGTCCTGACCTCACCTGGCCGGGAGGGGAAGAATGTAGCTGTGGGCAAGTAGGAGGAAAGTGGGGGGTTCACATCCGCCAGAGGGCGGTGTGTTTCTGAAGTCTGATTAAAATGGGTGGATGCTGTGCTGAGTGCCATCCAAAAGAAAGGCAGTCTCCTAAAAACATGACACTGTGTCCTCGGCCACCTTATTTGACAGATTTGGTGCCCTGTGACTTCTGACTCCTCCTCAAGGTCAAAATGATCACGAAAGATCAACAGTTTGAATCCATTCAGGACATCACGGCAGCCAGGACAGCACAGCTAAAGACACTCGAGAAAGAAGCCTCCAGAGCTGCTGCAGAAAACGGCAAGGACAATGGGACAGTGTGTTTGAAGTGAGGGAAATATTTTGAGGAAGATTCATGGTAATGCATTTTCTGCTGTAATTTTTTTTTTTTTTAGGAATTTAATCATTCACCATACTTTTCAATCACACCTCATAAACCTCATTTTCTTTAATCACTTGCATATTTATTTTCCCAGTGTTCTTTTACTTTTTATAACTCAGATTATTTTAGGGCAGTCTTAGATTTGCAGTAAAATTGAGCAGAAAAAAAAAGAGGATCCTTGCATGGCAAGCTCAGGGCCTGAATTCTATCCCTAGTACCACCACCCCTCAAAAGAAGATCCTGCACCTGTCCAGCGTGTCCCTCATCAGCACCCCGGGAGCAGACTCGTTACTGCTGGGTGCCCACGGACACGGTGTCACCCCCCAGAGCCTGCAGCTGTGCAGGGTTCCACACGGTGCTCCGCAGGCGGTGAGTCTGGACAAATAGACACTGACTCCTGCGCATGGTTGTGGCGTCCCGTGCAGCACTTGCACGGCCCCACTTGCCTCTGTGCTCTACCCATTCGGACCCTGCTCCCTGGCCCGGACAGCCTCTCCTCTCTCATGTTCTCCATAGCTCTGTTGTTTCCAGAATGTCCTCTGGCTGGAATCCTGCAGCAGCAGCCTTCTCAGACCGGCTTCTTTCACCTGGTGATGTGCACCTAGGTTTCCTCCATTTATTTTCCTGACTCAGTAGCTTATTCTCTTAGAGGGGCATCTAGTTCCCTGGTGCAGGTACCTCACATTTATCTGCCCACCATCCACTGAAGGGCATCTTGGTTGCTTCCAGGTGTTGACATTTGTGAGTGAACCAGCAAGCCCTGTGTTATGGTTTGTGTCTAGATGGCCCCCTAAAGCCTCATGGTAAGAGGTAGCTGGATCTAGAGTGTGTGATTATTAAATTAGTCCACTGATTGGTTTGCAGAGTTGTGCTGGGATCAAGGATGTGATGCTAGGATTAAGGGTATTAGGATTAAGGGTGGGAGTACTGCCCACTCTAAAGCCAGGTAGCCTGGATAAAATATAAAATACAGGGAGAAGCTGGTTAGGCCCCTTTCTTGCATCCCTTGCTTACTTGCCTGCCTTCTCCCTGTCTGCCATGTTACCCTGCCTCGGACCCAGCTGACAGCTGACGGTGGACTGAAACCTCTACAAACTGTGGGCCAAATAAACCTTTCTTCCCCTAACTTTGGGTGTCTAGTATTTTGTCCCAGCAACAAGAGAAAAGTAACTAAGACACCCTGGTATGTATATTTTCGTGTGAATATTGGTTTTCTACTGCCTCGGGAAGGCACAGCGGAGTGGGGCAGCTGGACGGACCGTGTGGTGTGATTGGCGGCTTGCAAGCCTCCTTGGTGTGCACCTGGCTGTGTGAGTGTCCGGGCTGCCGAGTGCTGTGTCTCTCGCGTGGCCCTTCACCGGGCAGCAGGCTCCCTGCCCGCTGTACCCTCCACACACTGTTCTCCTCTTTTCTCCAATCCTTCGTAACCCCTGATCTTCTCACTGCCTCTGTAGACCTGTCTTTTCCAAATGCCACAGCTGGAAATGTGCAGCTCATGCGCTTGTCAGGTGGGTTTCTTGCACTTCACAACTCGTACTTCGGCCTCTCCAAGGTGTTTGTGGTTGGTGCTAACTTGGGCTGGCGTGTGGTCTGTGGTAGAATGCTTGCTGACCACAGACAAGGCCTTGGGCTCAACGCCTAGCACTGTGAGTAAACAAAAGTAGAAACCTTTTCCTGAGCCCCAGCCAGTGGCTCTTCTGCACCTCTGTACAATGGCTGCCTCTAGCCCCACTAACTCTGCAAATCCTGCAACACTAAAGCCTCCCGGGGCCAGGAGGGAACAGCTGGCAAGAGTCTGTCTTTGTCCTCTTTGAAATGGGATCGCACCACCGATGTTCCACACCTGCCACAAGTGTCAGCGAAATTAGAAATGAAATTTAATTTCCACCCAAAAGTACTCTTCCAACAGAAACAAAACTCACCTTCAAATATACAACTTTCTGATACCTTCACATTGTTTAGTCCATACAGTACTCAGATACTTTGTTACTTTGTGTTTAGTTTTCAGTTAAAAAAAAAAAATTATTTCTTGTCAGAAAACACTGGGAGTTAAATAATTAATGATCAGAAAAATGCTGTTTAGACAAAATGTAGTACTTTAACTAGCACAAGTTCAGCATGGGTAGGGAGAAACACCAAATTAGGAAACAAGAAAAAGAAGGTGGTCCTTGAAAGAACCATAAATAAAACACGGTATGGCCTCTTTATTATGTATCAACTCTGCTGCAAGAACCAGCTAGGTCAGAGAAACCTCTTTACGGACTTGATGACAATCTCCTGGTGCCATTTAAATTGTCAACTTGCAAGGCATTTGTATTTTCACAGCTCGAAAGCTGGATGGTGATACATTGGGAAAAGAAAGAGACGCATGTTATAGGAAAGAAAGTCAATTTTTATTTCAGAATCCAGAGAATAGGCTTAATAAATCAGGTGCCTGCCTTCTGCCTCTCCCCAAAGGAAGTAGATGCTCGGGGTACCAGAATGAAGGCTCCTCCTTCGATCCAGCAGGGGCCGGCAGCCGGAGCAGCAGATGTGCACCTATGACAGGGGTTGGGGTGGGGCAACCCGTTTCTATTCTAACATGATACGTGGTACATGCCGATTTTTATTCATGAAGATGGGTATTTCATGCTTACTTTTTCAACTTCACTAAGATAGCTATTGAACCTTCACTTTTACTTCCAAGACAGGTGTTACATGTTTACTAAGACAGATACATCTACTAAGACCGGTATTATGTGTTCATTTCTGTTTACTAAGATCATTATTGCATGTTTACTTTTGTTTAATAAGATAGATTTGAATATTTTCTTTATCAACTAAATACGTTGCCAAATATTTACCAACTTTACTAACGAAAAACATCCTTTCATTTATTTATATTTTGAGTACTAATAAAAATTAACAAAGGAAAACATCCTATGATTTACCAAGTTAAATATCTTTAGCTTGCTTGACTAAGGTTATTTTCTGATGGAAATAGGTATTTAGCTGTGAATGATTCAGATGTCTGGCTAGGACAATTTCTTTCAACTTGGCTCTACCATCAGCCCCAACATTTGGGCAGTGAAGTCAGTGCATTAAAGCAGGCTCCAGATCACTTCTGGAAGAGACCTGGCTCTGTCCACACAGCACAGTTGGGTCACCTCCACTGTGCTGGGCTAACTGTCGCTTGCTGGCACCTGTTCCTCTAAACACCGAGTCTGTAGGAAATGATCCCATTTTACGCAAGAGCATGGCTCCACCCTACATGGACAGTACAGTGCATCTCTTTGGCAGGTACTGATCCGGAAGCATCACACTGGACTGCCAGTCCACAGCCGTAACTGTTGACGGACAGGCTGGAGTCCTAGCCCCGGGCCTGGGGGTGGAGCCGTGTTAGAAGATGGGGCCTCTCGAGGGGCGAGTCCATCACACTGAGCCCCTGAGAAGATTGTGCGATGGCTGGCTTCCTACAAGGGAGAGTACGGGGGGCGTGCACAAGTAGAAGAGGGCTCTCTGCACACGCAGGCGGGGGATCTGCAGCAGGGAGGCGCAGTGGATGTCCGCCTGCCTGCTCCTGGTGGTGGACACCTGGCCTCCAGCCCCTGAGGAAATAAACTGCTGCGTGAGATACCCGGACTGCAATGTTTGTTGCAGCAGCCCAGGAAACTCCTGCAGCATCGAGAAGACACGCTCTGGCCTGGCAGCCGGCAGACCGCAACACCTTCCTCAAGTCACTGCCACGCTGTCTGACGCTGTCTTACTGCAAAATTGTACACATTAAAAATAAAATCTGAAAAAACATAAGTAAACATACCATGTGCACTTGCAAGGAGTTTCAATTTATAGAATCATGTTGCTAAATCAGTGAGGGATGAGACCACTGATCTGGTAAAAAGGTGACTGTTAGCACCTTTTCTCGGTTCATAAATTCATGGTGTCCTGGAGTCTCCAGGTTGGAATCTGCTTGCCAATATACGAATCGCAGCCTCAGCTTTCCCATAGCACAGCACAAGCTCACTAACAACATCATTTTAGGACCATCTAAAAGAGCCTGCACAGCCCCGTGAAGGGTGCTGCCACCCACGGCTCTTCCCACGGGAGACACCACACCAAAATGTCCCTGCCCTTTAACATTGCCCAAGCTGTTCAATGCCGTCCTTGGGCCCTGTGTCCGCTCCTCATTGTCCACCATCGTCCATCCTCACTGTGTTCACTCTGCTCAGCTCACTGCTCCCACGCCACCTCCTTGCTCCGCAGTTTATGTGACTGCCCAGCAATCTTCCTAAACATCAGATCTAAGGGTGACCCGCCTCAAGTGCTGCTGGTCATCACCTTCACTCTGCCTTCCTCTCCTCCTCCTCTTCCTTCTCCTTCTCCTTGTTCTTTTTCCTTCTCTTTCTCCTTCCTTATTCCTCTTCTCCTTCTTTCTCTTCTTGTTTTTGAGGGACTTTTGATTGTGGAATAAAACCCAGGGCCTTTGTACTGAGTTACATCCCCCGCCCTTTATAAAATTTATTTTCTTATTCTAAGGTAGGGTCTCAGTAAGTCACTAAGTTGCCCAGATTGGACTTGTGCTTGCCATCTTCCTGACGTAACCTCCCACAGTGCTGTGATGACAGACACGCACCCCTGTACCTAACTATCACATTGCCGTGCATCTCCCTGACTTCCGATGCAATTATTCCATCCTTCCTTCCACCTTCTGAAGCAGTTCTTGAAGGCCTCTTTTCTGTCTTTAGTTGTACTATCTTCACTGCCTCAATGTCATAAGATGCTTCACAATATTTAGATTTCTTAGTTATGATTTGGGGGACGAATTAAGATGAGTGAGAAGGAGGAGGAGTAGCAGAGGGAGGGGAGGGAGAGGAGAGGGGGAGAGAGGGAGGAAGAGGGTTCCCCGGAACAGGGTGCCCAATCTGAAGGGCGAGCTGGATGAGGACTCACTCTGATGTTTTTATGAGCCACCTTCCCATCGGGTAGCACTGAGCACCAGCACTCACTGTGTATCTGATCACACCTTGTAAAGACATTCATGGGGGAGGACGGCCAGAACCCTTGGAGAAAGCAGCGAGTACCACGCATACGTGTGTTTCCAGGAGAAAGAGTATTTCCAAGACAGATTAATGCAAGGTGAGAAAAAGTTCTGTAACAAATTGCTTTTTTAATTTAATCATTCACCATGTTTTTGATCCACCTTGTACATGGTTACTAACTATAATCACACTGCTGTACAATTGATCCCTGGACCTAAACCTTCTGTCAGAAGCTTGTGTCCCTGAGCAGCCTTGCCTGGCAACGTGGCCTCCTGAGAGCCACTCTGAGCGAAGCGCCCCCTCGCTGCCCTTGCCCAGGACACGCTCCTCTGGAGGGCTCTCCAGCCCCTTGCTAGCCTAGAATCCCAAGGAGGAGAGCGGCTTAAGGAGAGTGCAGCTTCTGTTTTCTGTAAAGGCAAAATAATTTTGTATTCAAAGTAACAGTGATGTGTTCATACAGGTAAAAATTGTGTTTGTAGGCAATTTTTAACATTCTCTGGATATTTCGATGAAACTCAATAACTTTTTATCCCTTGTCACACGGACTGAGATCTGGACAAATTGAAAAATATACCATATGAAAAATGGAAATATTGTTTTCTTTATACATAAAATATGTCTGTTTTATTTAGAAACACATCCTCAAGTTTCCATGAGAATAAATCATATTATAAAAATTGCCAAATCCATGTTCAGGTTGGAAGTTATATTTCATTTTGGGAACTAAAACTCATGGCCCCCAGCATCAACGGCTTTTCATCCTTGCCAGCTCTTTCTAAAAATGTGTTATTTAGATGCACTGTAAGAAACCACTAACTTTTTTTTTTTTTTTTTTAATAACAGAATGAAGCGCTAGGAGAGAAAGAGAAAGAGATCAGGTCTGATGGTGGAAATCTAGCTTCCTGGAGCTGTGGTGGGCCCTAAACCCAGAGCCCACACTCCTGATGGACACCTGCCTTTCAGAGATGCAGGAGATGGGAGGGATGGCACGCTTGCTTGGTCTCTTCTGTGTCACCAACTGTGGTTGTCACAGTGGACACATGGGGATCCGCCTGAGTAGCTGCTGCTCCTTCCAGTCTGCTCTGGCCCCTGCTCCTGACTACTGGCGGGCAAGAGTGAGGAAACCACCAGGCTCTCACGTGCAGTCCACAGCTCACCTGCTACCAGAGTAGCTCTCCTGTGCTGGGCCTTGGACTCGAGAGGAGGCCCGATTGCTGATGGCTCCTGTCTCTTCTTCCTCACTTCTCTAAGAATCTGATTTTGCATTATGTTAGAGAGACCAGCGCTGCCTATTTATAGTTTTCTTCCTACTTTACTTACAAAAAAGATAGTAAAACCTGAGTAAAGTTTTACTCTGGAGACAGGCCTTTTACTACAGTAATTGAAAGCAATAAAATGGTATTTGGCTGGTTCTCTGCTCAATTTCAGTCTGGAAAAAAGAAAATTAAATATTTAGGAATTTATAGAATTGGTTGGCAACTTTTTAAAAGAATAAACTCATAATACAAAGTGTTTGAGTATAACTCTAGAGGAAAATGCATAGCCAGAAAGTACAAGGACTGGTCGTTAGGGCTGGAACTGGGGATTGGCCTGATCGCCCCAGGTGGACACGGCTGGACATAGTATGACAGGGGTGTTCCCTTGACTGCACAGTCCTTCAGGAGCCACCCACAGTGGGCATCAAGAAGGTGGGTTCAAGCACAAGTCGGAAACATAGTGTGCGAGCCCAGGTCATTATTGAGGAAAGAGGAGTACTACACCTGCTCTACCACAGCTCTGCCATTTTCATGACTGATACAAGATAATGAACAGAAGAGCCCTCCAGAAGAAAATAATAATATTGACTCTAGTGGATAACCCATTCAAGAGAAAATTCAGCACACTGATTCTGTCTTAAATTGTCAAGGAAAAAAAAAAAACAGAATTATTTTTCTTTAAATTTTGTTGTCTTCTGACCTCTATTTTTTTTTTCCTCCAGTTTTAGTAAACTCAATTGACAAATGAAAATTGTGTATATTTGTGGTATACGACATCATGTCTTCATATGTTCATATTTTGTAAAATTTTAAATCAATCTGGTTCATATATCTGTTCTAGGCTCTGCAGGCTCCTCAGGGTGATTCTTGTCGTCCATGCACCATCCATCTCCACAACGCTGGGCAGGGTGCCCACACTGGCCACTTTGGTCCCCACGCTGGTCCTTCCCACCAGTACCTGTCCCATGTGCTGTGGACACTGCTGTTTCTGGTCCCCTTGACATTCTCTCTAGTTGCACTTCCTTGGCTGGCCAGGATCCCTGAGAGTGTTTTGATTCTTGGGACCTGGTTTGTGTTCAATAAAGGATTTGGAATTTGTTGATGGAGTGGGACAAATAAGACATGGGTCAGACTTGAAGGACGATGAAGAATTCTAGATATGGTGCAAATTTCCAGAACTTGTCTTTTCACTGCATTTTCAGAAAATATCCACTGAAAGCATCTTTTCAAGAATAGTCTCTGTAACTCTGACTATTGGGTCAGGTTTGAGATGCTGTAAGTTGAAGGCCGTACTAGCAAGGAAACTCACTTGTAAAATAGGAATCAGAAGACAGAAGGATGGTAGATTTTGAAAAAGAGTATGTGGCCTCAGGGCAAAACCAAGATCTATTGTTTGGGACAAAACTTTCAAATCTATTTTTTTTTTTTTTTGTGGTGCCGGAAATTGAACTCAGGGCCTTGTGCTTGCAAGGCAAGCACTCTAATCACTGAGCTAAATCCCCGGCCCCAAATCTATTTTTGACCCATTGCTTTGATTCCAGTCGTTTTATATATAGTCGTCTTGTCAGGGATGGAATTGTGTTCTGAGAAACATGTTGATAGGTGATTTTGTCACCATGAAAACATCCCAGAACACCCTTATAACAAGTCTAGAGGGGATATCCTGCTACCTGGCCAGGCTCTGTGGTCCAGCTGGGGCTCTGGGGCTGCTTACCTTACCCCAAACTGAAGACTCCTCATGGACAAGATACCATAAAAACACCAGGTAATAGGATCCTGCACCATTACAATCCCATGCAGCCAACAGGCTGACCAGGCCCAGCGACATATGAGCACCAGTGTATCCCCAGCTGTTTCTGTCCATCGGTGACGGAATTCCACACAATTCTGGGGGTCATTAATATGAATCCGGAAACATGTTTCTCATCGTTCTGGAGTTACCATCAAGCCAGACTCAGTGGTGAGAATCACTTTCAAAAAGGTGATTTCAATGAGTATTTTCTGAAGAATGCAGTGGAAAGATAAGTTCTGAGAGTCCAAGATCAGAACGTTAGTCTGTTTAGAGCAGTTTGCTGACAGTAATTTGCTGTGTTAGAAAATCTGGGAAACGGATGAATGGTTGGCTTTCCCACTTGGTCACTGCATTCAGCCAGAGGACATTGATCAAAACCAGCCTTGAAGTTGTGTCTGTGTTTACGGACATGGTCTGAGTGTGAGCATGTGCAGCTTAATGATTATGGCCTGGGTCATGTAGAGAAAAACATAGTAAGGAGATTCTTTGGTTGTTATGCATGTATTTCCTTAGTAAAACAACAAAGATGACTTCTGAGCTATCACCTCGGCGTCACGATTTGGACTAAAAAAGTCCTACAGTAAGTCCCCAACTGACAAACATTCGAGTTACAAACTTTCACAGGGGTACCCTATAGGACTTGCTGTCAGCTTACAAAGGAATCTGATTTAAGAACAATTTTCCCAGAATGAACTCGTTGGTAAGTCGGGGGCTTCCTGTAAGCCCATGAGATGGAGTTGTGTGCTGTTGCTCTGCACAGCTACATGACCTCCTTCACCCTTCCCGTGGAATGAAATGTGTACAGTGTTCAGAAAATAGAAAATACAAGTACAGGTTAGCCCTGAAGTTCAAGGGGACTGAATCCATAGGTTCAGTCAAGTGTAGGCAAAAAGAAAAGAACATGTCTGTACTAAACAGGCACCAACATTTTCTCTTCATTGTTCCCTAAACAATAGAGTATAACAACTAGCATTCTGTTATCGTAAGTAACCTGGAGATAATTTAAAATGTACAAAGGTATGGGTAAGTTCTACGCAAACGACAGGGCATTATAACATAAGGGATCTGAGCATGCGTGGCTTTTGGTACCAGTGGGGTCTTGTAGCCCAACCCTGTGGATACCAAGGGGCATCTGTGTGTTAGAGACAGGGAGGCTGGCATTCAGAAATGCTGTGGGGCAGAGAACATGGAGAAGGGTTAAGTTTTAGGAATTATCATGGTAAAAGACACAACAGCGTTAATTCCCCCCAAAAGATTCTCCTTCACTTCAAACACACTTATCGCATTATTACTGCCACTTTCTGAGGCAGGTCCGGAAGTCCCATCTCCTGAGTGTCTTCAGACTCTTTGTGGTGACTGACTTAGTGCTCTGAATCGATTCAAAATGTTTCTCTTTTGTTGTCATTTTGACTTTGAGGAGGAGACAGAAGGCACAGTGAGCCGGATCTGGTGAGTAAGGTGGGTGAGGACACAAGGGCCCACTTTCCATTGGCTAGCACTCAGCAGCAACATTCACTGAGTTTTTGATCACGACTCTAAAATAACTTAAGAAAGAAGACCTCCAGGACTGCGTCAGAAAGAAGCAAGAACAATGGGACAAGCATGTTAGGAAGGAAAGCGGGTATTCGAGGGCGATTACGGATAGTATACATTTTAATGTAATGCTTTTGCAATTTAAATGTTCACACACATTTCATTCAGCCTTTGTAGTAGTGGCTTGGAAGAAACTGGTCACGGCAGGGAAAAGTTACACACAGCCCAGAGTCCGGCTGCGGGCTGCTGCCCCACAAAGACCCTGATCAGCAGCGACACAGATGCCGGCCACGCTCGCCGTGGCAGTGGGCAGCCCAGAGAACTCTGGTCTTCCTGCTGTCCCAGCTGCTCCCTGCTCTCTACCTCGGTAACAGATGAGAGAGGAGGCAGCAGAGTGACCGGGTCACACCCAGCACCCAGGTTCCTGCGCCTGTCACGCCAGTGCGATCACTGTGGTCTGTGTCGGTCACACTGGCTCAGGAAGGCAGAGCAGATCTTAGGGTCCGGGGCCCTCACAGCCATCCCTGGACCCCACCGTACTGCAAGTGGCCCAGGTTACCTTGCGTCAGACACA
The DNA here is from genome assembly GCA_004026905.1 of Hystrix cristata. Taxonomy (NCBI): domain Eukaryota; kingdom Metazoa; phylum Chordata; class Mammalia; order Rodentia; family Hystricidae; genus Hystrix; species Hystrix cristata. Next base: position 21,872 of record PVJO010003993.1, read on the forward strand.
CGAGTCTATGCAGGATGAGGGTTTGAAACGAGCAAGCGCTTCTACTTGGTGGAGATTTTGGGTGATTTGTGAAAATATCCAAAAGCAGAGCGGGTGATCACATGAAATGTGACTTGCATTTGAGACCTACTTCAGAATCTGTATTTTCTTATCTATACTCTCCTTTAAATAACAGCTGGTGTAGAGACAGTATTCAACAATTCTCAGACACCTAACTCCTTGACTTTCCCAGAACTTTATTGGCAATGAAGTTCATGCTGCCCCTACGAATCCCGGCCCACAAGTCACAGGAGTTAGATGATTCTCTATCATTCACTGTTGTGGATGCTGGAATTATTCTGCTCTAGCAGATGAAATGTCACATGATTAATAACAGATTCACAAACCCGCGAGAGCGTCCCTATTAGATGTATAATGATTCCACTTCTCCGAGTTTTTTTCTAATTAATGAGGACAGTCACTTCCCACATCTGTCCTGGCAGCGAAGCTGGCGTGCACCCACCTGGCTCTTGGTCACCTGCCACGTCCCGTTCCTCAGTGTCCCCTGGAGCGGCTTCTCCTTACTGAACAACAGGATGAGAGAGACACCAGGACCCACGTCTTGGTTTTATACCCTGACTGTGCCGGTTTCAAGGTGAGACACTATAATTAACTTCAAAAATCCTCTCAATTTAGGTATTTTATCATTAAAAACCAGTAAGTCAAGATCCCGCACTGCTTCACAGCTTCTGTTAGTTTGAGCCTCTAGGGCGAACTTAACAAAAACAGGCAGATTCTATCCTGCATTGAGATTGTAAGGCAACTCTACCTTATCCTAAACCATCAAGTGCCAGAACGAAAATTAGAAGCACAAGTAGAATCTTGCAAATCAAGGAAGACACAATCTCAATATTTTTAATGTCACAGTTCCTGGTATTAGTTAGAATGCTGTGCATCATCTCCCCACAATGAATGTAGTCATCATGTACTAATAAAAATAAAAATTAAAAAATAAAATGATAATAGAGTAAAAAAATTCCTGATGACTAAATGGCCCTGGCCCCTCCTTACCAATAATCAGTAGCAACGGTAGCCTGTGGACACGTGAGCCACATAATTCTTCAGATGTATTTTTGAAACATTCCAAGTGAAGACTTCCTTCGTCGAGTATTGAAAATTTTTAATAAAGATGAAAGAAAAAAATTACTTAATATTCATTTTTTCTAGAACATGGAGATGACTTTATATTTTATGGGAAGCTTTTCCCATTAATACTGTTTGTCAGAAAGTAGCCACATTTCAGATCTATTAGATGTGAAGGAATTTATTAGATCACACTCCAAAAATCTAATGTTCGTAATGTGGTCTTGCAAAATGATGGTTTTCATTAAATTTCTGTTAACTACATTTATCTCTGTTATAAAGGGTTTTTTTTTTAATTCCTCAGAAATGTAAAGATAAGAATGTAATTTGCTCAGGCTAATAATAAGCTACTTTAATCAACTTCAGAAATGAAACAAGAAACTCCCCTCCAGCCCTCTCCAGAAGCTGCATAGCCTCTAGAGGAGGGACTGCTGGATGGGGAAGGAGAGCCTGTTCACAGCTGGCGAAGTCCCGGGATCAAGCACCCTGGGTGAGAACAAAGGAATAAGCAAAGGGGCTTGGACATTTATGAAGCTAAATTAAGCCTAGATTCGATGAAGAACCCCCGACGGTGCCAGAATGCATTCTCTGGGGTGTTAGCATCTAACATTTCTTATCCCTGCTTCTCATAGAAAACAAGTCTTATTCTTGCTATATCCAAAATTTGAGATTAAGTAGATTTTAATTGTCATATATGTGCTAAAAGTTTCCATTTCTACTAGATCTGTGGAGGTGCAAAAATGATATTCAAATGCATGTGCAATGAATTCCTTTGAACATTTAAGAGAACATTTAGGGGAAGGGTAACTTCGGAGGCAATTGGAAAAACAAGCAGAGCCAGCTGCAGGGGCTAGTGAGGCTTTGGGGCCATAAAGGGGGCCTTCCTGCAGCTCACACACATGCCCCAACACAGCAGAATTCTGCAGAGAAGCAGGTTCAAGGCCAGAACTCTAACAAGCAAATGCTGTTACTTCCTACTTTAAACCCCTACAAAGTATTACATGGGGAATATATTCCCAGAAGGGTATTTGAATTAAAATGATGAGGAAATCAGCTTCACATATACTCCCTGGATAGGCTAACCTTTAACAGACTGACCGCACCACATTCTGCCAAGGACTTAGATAAATTAGAATGCTTACTAACCATCTGTGGGTTCTCTCATGTAACAAGCACTTTGGGAAACAATTTGGCAGCTTCTTCAGAGGTGAAGTGTGACCTGTCTCACACCAGGGACCTGGAGACAGCAGCACAGGGCCATCCCAGGACCTGTGCCCAGAGGGGCAGGGACCTCTGCTCTGAAAACCCAACCGGGGCCAAGAGATGCCAGGAAAGCTTGGAATGTTCCACAGACTGACCAGGGAGGTGGTGGGAACCGGGTGTATATCTGTCCACACTCATCATGCTTTACATTTTTTTGTGTGTGCAGTTTATTGGGCATAAAAATATTTCCATGTGTCTGTTAAAAATAGACTTCCAGTACAAAATTTGCTATGAAATAAAGCTGGTCATTTTTTATTTACTTTTTAAAATTTATGCCTTTCCTTTAATAAGTTGGCAATAGAATAGAACTTACTCCACATCACCCCAGTACTTTCCCATCAGCAGGTGGTCATCGAGTCCAGTTACACAGGCTGTGTACTGAACTACTCTATGGGAGCTGGCCACACGGACTGCTTCTTGTTTTCCTTATTTGTGTATTTCTACATCTATTGATCAAGATCTGTATGTGTATGTGTACAATTTGATGCACAGAAGGGGGGGAGATAGAACTAAATTTTAACTGCTAACTATATACATATACACACATATTTCACTGTGTGTGCGTGTGTGTGTATGCGCGAGCTCCCGTGTGTTATTGTTAACAAGATTTGTCAGATTCTCTGCATTAAGGAACGCTTGCCAGACTGGTGAAGTAGGCTCCTGGGTGTATCTGGCTGGGTCACGGAGGTGTGGCCTTGGGCAGTAGCTCTGGTCCCTGCTCCTTCCTCTCAGCTCTGCACCTCTGAGGAGACCTGTGGTCAGCACCGCGTCAGCCCTTCCTTCCAAACACACTTCTGGTCTCGGGGCCGTGCTGGTCACAGTGTCCTTTCACCAGGTGCGTCATTCCTGCCACCACCTGCACAATGGCTTGGCGGTGTCCCTGAACAGCACAACACACAGCTGCGGTGATTCTCTTGGTGCTGCCAGCTCCACCCACACAGCCGATCCTGGTCTGTAAGGTGCACAGCAAACACACTCACACCATCTCACTCGGCAACTTCACCTTTGCAAATCTTCACCTGGATGTTCCTGGATGTCCACAGAGCTCCCTCCCTTCCTCCATCTCCCATGACTCTGCCCTGAGGAATGAGCGTCCTGTCACTCCCCACCCTGTGCTGTCCTTCCTCAGTGGAAGCACCTCATCAAAATAACTACAGAGGAAGGACAGAACTAGAACTCCACCGGGCTGCAGCCCTCCTCATGGCACAGATCTGGTCCATGAGCAACAAATACTCCATTTCCTGATGGAAGAACATGTGCTAGGCAGGAGGCTATCCTGGAAAAAGTGCAAACCTGGACCACCCCTATGTCCTAAGATCAACTTACAGGATTTTCTTAAGAACCGTGCAAATGCAATCAGCAGAATGCCTACTATGAAAACTCTGCGGGACACCTGACCTTCTTTCTTTAACAGATAAATTGCAAGGGTGAAAAAAGAGAGAGAAAGAAACAAAGAAATTAAGACGTGTACTAGAGACACCAACCAGTCAGTCCCCAAGCAATGTTTTTAATGTTACATTAGTAGTTGCAGCACAGTAGAATAAAGAAGAAGGAAATCACGTTTTCACTTAGTCTAGATCATATTATTAGGCCCCTTTGTAGGTGAAGAAGCTGTGTTTTTCTGCCGGCCCTAGAAGAAGGGTGCTGAGATAGGCCGAGTGCCTGCTGGCCACATGCATCATGAACTCAGTTCTCACAGAGCCTCACACAGTGGAGGACACCCCGCACAGTGTGGGGAAAGACGGGACCGCAGGGAGAATTCAACACGCAGCTCAGACCCCAGGCCCCGGCTCTGTCGCTTGGTGTTCACAGCCCTCCCGCCACACCTCCTTCCTCCCACAGTCTTAGCAAGGGTGGAGGATGAACCATACATTGCAGATCGTGCCCAGGAGGAATTGCCTGCCACTGTGCAGTGATCTCGGTGGAAGGGTGTGGAATTGAGCGGGGGAGGAGGAAACAGGCCAAGTGGCAAATAAAGTTTGTGATTGATCTGAATAGAATCCCAAAGAATAAAAGCAAAGTCACGCCAATATTTAGAGAACAAAACTGTGAGAAATGGCACAGAACATCGTGGGAAGGCAGTGGAGGGATTATATCCTTGAAAAAGCAGTGTAATTCAAGTTGGTAAATTATAGTGAACAGAAGGAAATAAAAAGAGAACTATCATCTCGACTCCAAGGAGGAGACCATCAGGAGGAAGTGGGGACGTCTGCTGTCTGAGTGCCCCGGTGGGAACCTACGCGAAATAGAAAGTCAAAAATGCAGCCCCAGACTCGGGTTCATGATTGTACTTTTGACGAGGAGGCGAACAGTTTGGAACGATAACAGTGAAGTTGAAATGGAATAAAAACTAATTTTAAAAGTTCGTTGTAGTGGAATTGGTGGTGAGATGGGAAAGCAGCATGGGGTCAGAATGGAGGACACGGAATAGGAGCAGACAGCTCCTGGAAGAGCAGACCACCAGCGGCAAGTTGCATGGCACAAGCTCAGGTTTACTTAACCTGCTAGGTAATTGTCCTTCGGGTGAGGCATGTGTTGCAGACTGTGTGCAAAGTACAAAAGTGCAATGCAGCTTCTAACTGGGGATGCTTGTGTAGTCCCCAATAGAGCTGCCCTGTGTTCTTCCATAATTTACCCTGACAAACAGCCCATTATTAACTCCTCTTCAAAGATGGTGGAAGCTGTGATGAGAGAATTAGTGATTTGCTCAGCCTTACAGGAAAGAGGAGGAAAGTCACAGTGAGTTTGTGCTGTCTTGGGATCCAGGACTCGGGCGAACTTGCTTTCTGGCCACACCCGCTCACATGCTCCCAGGAAAGCCACGCTTGCTGTCCACCAAGGCAGAGCTGCTTGGGAAGTGGAGTCAGGGAAACAACTTGTAAAAAGCAAAAAGGAGTGGAAAAATGTGTGATTCTTGAAAATTATTTTATAACATACAAAAATACACACGAGAGGATAATCTAGACTTTGGAATTTTGACATCTCTAAGAATTTGTTGGAACTATAAATTTATGTTGGAGCTGCTCAAGTTATTATTTTTGAATGCCAGTTGGTAGCCTTAATAAATTTTCTTCTAACTTCAAGAACATGTGGAAAAATTACAGCACTAATTGAGCTGGGGGAAGAAAGGAAATAATTAGCATGCCGTCTCCTCACACATAATGACTTGCTAGCAAAGGAGTAGAAGATGTAAAGAATAAAAAAGTGGCTAAATAAGACTTCATTTTCAGGAAGGTAGAAATTTCCTAATAGAATTAAAGTGCTGCCTCACATCAGTTTTTGTGTTCTGAGTGCCTCATTACCGGAAGGATTAAGTAAACATCAAAAGAGCAGTAGAAAGGATCAAAGAAGCATGGGCGCTGATGAACAGACGAAAAGCTCCCCTGGAGAGGAAAGGGGTGTTGGGAAATCGCCACGAGGCCATGGGAAATCACAGCGCACTTTTTCCTCATGACGTGGTTTCAATGGCATTAAATACTTTAATGAAATAAAAGCACTAGTTTAGAAATGAAGGTGAATGATTGGGGCCCAGAGAAAGGAAATAAGATGAACTAAAAAGAAATCAAAAAGGAGGACGGCTTAGGTTTTGCTCCAGAGACCATTTCCAGAGGTGTTTTTGGAGGACACAGCACATGCAGTATCTCCGGTGAGAGTGCTGGGATGCTGTGGGTGGCACTGGTGTCGGTGTGCAGAGCCCCGTGGCCCACGGCCTGAGCGCTGTGGGGACACAGCGGCCAGGCTGCTGCAGAGTCAATGCTGGCCCTGGGTCCTCTGGTTTCCGTGTGAGGTGTGCTCACACCTGCTTTGCACTTCTCCCCGGAAGCTGCTCGGCCCACGGTCCCTGGGACCTCGCAGACCCGCTCGGTCATCCTGGGGGCAGAGATGGAGTGTGCCCAGGGCGCTTGTGCCCAGTCCTCAGAGACCATGCGCACAGGAGCCATCAGCTGTCGAAGGAGCAGGAGCTTCTTGTCAGTCGTACACGGAGCCCCTACCCGAGGGTGGAGCCAGAGCAAGGAAGCAGAGCCGCGACGACGAAAGAACCTGCTGCCAGCAGTGTCCTGCCTGCCGAGTCAGGCTTGCTGCAGGGCAAGCGCCACCTCAGATTTGACTGCAGCCTCTCCAGCCTCCTGGCACTGCCCACCTGGCTTCTGCCTGCTCAGCCCTCGTGACCAGGAGCCTCTCCTAGATGCTGCCACAGTGTCAGAAAGGATCGGCCCTCAGGGGTCTGTGACACCTCTGCGGGTCACCATCGCATGTCTTCTGTTTGCTCACCATTCCTACAGTCAGCTTCCCATGAAAGCAAGATATCCATGAGACAGTGGATGGCAGTTTCTCCAGAGCTGGAGAGAAAGTCAGCTGTAGGATGCTCCATACACAGATCATCGCTCCCACTTCCTATCACAGATGAGGACCCTGAAGACCAGAGCAATTGTGCAGCGACACCCAGGCCCAGGTCTCTTGGACCACGAGATCCAGTGTGGCAACTCCTGCACCCCCGTTCTGGCCAATGGCCGGCTCTTCCTGCTTGGTATTGCTCTTTCTCAGACTCGGGTTACAGGAGCCTTCCTCTTGCTCAGTGCTATTTCCTTATGGAAAAGTAGGGGGAATGGAGCTCTGCCACTCCCCACATCTGACTCTAAGGTCTGCATGGTGAGAATTGGAGAAGGTTAACACATCCAGACTCATCGTCCTGCGAAGGCAAGAGACAGCCAGGGGGCCAGAGAGAAACGGAGAGGCCACTTCACCTAGTCCAGGTAGAATCTGGAGGTGTGTATTTCTGGTTTCAAGTATTTTGCCAACTCTTTGTCCACGTTCCGTCCAGCTCTGTGCTTCAGGGTGCCCCATCATGACGGCCCCAGCACTGTGGACAGTGAGCACTGGCCTGGTACTCGCCCCGCCATCCCCACCCCTTCTTATCTCAGTTTACTCTGCGGCTGAGACTCAATCTGCCAGGATAAGCGTTAGGAAGACAGAGTAGCGGGCTGCTCAAGCAAAGAGGCCGCTCACTCTGGAATTGAAATGTCGGAGTCCACCATACGAGCTTAATGTGTTCTGGCTCAGAAGTGCGGGTGATTTAAATGTTCAATAATGGCATACCTTGTTATTAATAGTGGCTGATCTCACATTGTTAATGGGGAGGTCCCTGTTTCTGACTCACGCACGAAATGTTACCTGAAAAGAACAAAAATGTGCAGCATTGGTGTTCCTGATCTTTCCACAGACTGGGCCATCATGGATGTGAGTCCACCACCACGTGGACTCCCCAGCTCTGCAACAGCAAGGACCACGGGACAGAGAAGGCCTCCAGAGACCGCTCAGGGCTGGTGCGGAAGGGGAGTTCCCAGCAGGCAGTGGGGACCTGCTCTGAGCTGGGCTTTCCTCAGCTGGGCGGCACGGGGAGCTCACCTCTACCCATCCCAGGGGCAGAGACTGGGGCTCCGGACGAAGATGCCTGCGCTAATGTCTCTCACTCCTGTCACCTACATGCTCACTGGACTCAGGAGATAATTCTGTCCCTCTGGCATGAAACAGTCATGGGAACTCAGTTTCACCAAAATAATTCTTAGCGTGAGCTGAAATAGGTCTTGTTGCTATACACAACAGTACATGGTGGCAGGGAGCATTTACCTTCATTTACCTCCTGCTAAAATTTAAATAGCTACAGCAGACACGAAACACGACTGGGGTTAACGTTAATGCTACCTTGCTTTTGTGACAATAGAGAGCATCAGAGGCAACCGCTTCAGGACCCAAGATGAAGCCCCAGATACGGGGTCAGCAGCATCGCAGAAATGTGGCTGACTGGACAAAGGTCCCAGCCCTGAGCTCAGGATGGCTTCCTCAGGGATGGACACTGGGGGCCTCAGGAAGAGCCGCCCGGAACCCCAACCTCCTTGTTGCCTTCATTCTTTCCTGGTAACCTACAAAGATCGGCTGCTGTGCTGTCCAGTTTATTTTGAATGGGTGTCACCCGAAACCCATCACACTCTGCTAATGGCAACAAGAATAGCATCCTGCTATTAGGAAATGCAAATGCACATACAAAAATTTTTGATCCTTAGTAATTACTTTTGAAATTTACTGTAGGATTCTAAAATATAAAGTGGGAAACTGTGCCCAGGGCTTGTGTTAGCTTTCACATAGCTATATAACATCCTGAGACTTACTGAATATGTGATTTTTGACATGTATATCATATGAGATCTATAGATATACAAATGATACACATGGCCCAGATATATGTAGAATACATATATATAGAGAGAGACATTTAAATTATATGTCTGATAATATACTTTATTTGACAAATAGTATTGCTTTACAGTATGCAGTTCTACTATATTCATAGCAGTTTTTAGCTTTTGGGTTTTAAAATAGAATATTTTAATGAAATATTTTTGCTTCTAAAAGGGTTTTAAATAATGGAAAGGGAAGCAAGAAATGGAGGATGGGAGAAGGAAGGAAGGAAGGAAGAGGAAGGGTACGGAAAAGAATTAATGTGTGACGTGCACATACAAATACCCCATGAGGAATGTAATCAGTATGTATAGCAAACATGTACTAATAAAAATAAAACTTAAAAAGAAAGGTTTTCAATAAACAAAGCTCACCTCTCTCCTATCACTTTCTCAGACACCTAACAAAATTGCCTTCAAGAGTTCTTCTTATTTTCAAAATTTACATACTTTTTCCAATGATTTTTTTTAGAGCAAAGTATTAGTTAACATTCTCTGCACTGATGTATACATGCATACATTCATACGTATGTGTGCATTGCCCATGCATGCATTACACAGCACACACTGACACAAGTCTGCACACTGTGTGAACCTCTCCTTTAGCTGCCAGGAGCCATTCACAGAGACCACAGGGCATCCCTGCTTTGCATCCTTGCCGCTCCCTGCCAGGGGCCCCAAAGGATACCCGGCCTTTCTTTGCCCCGTGGTCCCTTTGCTTTTTGTCTCAGTTGTTTGAGGCGGACTCTTCTAGAAGGACTGCTTTAATTCCCCCACTTTCTGGGCATCTTGAGGGGTAGAAGAGAGAGGAGTTCTCTGGAGGTTGGAGATGGACCAAGGGAAGCGAACCCAGATAGCCCAAGCCCGTGGGCCTGGGTGGTGGCAGCCCAATCAATGGAGAGCAGAGCAGACCCAATGTCTTTCCTGTCCCGTGTCCCTTGGAGCCACTTTGTCGTTGCTTTGTGTGCCTGGGAGGTGGGGGCAAGAGGGGGTGCTGGGAGGAGTTTCTGTCTCAGGGACCAGAGACCAGGAACATTTCAGGGTAGCAAGTGTGATCCAAAGACTTCAGGGTCCCCACCATGCCCGTGCCCCTCACAGGCCCCAGGATACTGTCAGTATCTTGTGAGATGGACAGAGAAGTTTGGTGGGAGCTGACGTGGGGAACCTTTCATATGGCTGAGAGGAAATGTAATGCCATTTGCTCCTTAGGATTAGTCTCTACAATCTGTTCTGATTGATTCTAAACTAAGATAATGCGAGGCACCTCACACAGCAATTTGTCTAGAGTGGACGGGAGAAGGATGAACTGTGACATTGGCGGGTGTGACACTCTAATCACTGGAAACTTCTGGGGAGACTCAAGATGACTTGAAGAGAGTGAGTCTAAGGAAAATAACTGGCCACAGGAGAAGGTGAGGAGGGGCGATTATCATGCATCCCAACATTCTGTTGGGATCTTGTGTTTTGCTGTGAGCACTATTATGTATAGAATGAAAATAATTATTTGTGCACACATCCCCAAAGTAAAAAGAAAAATGCACAAGGCAAATGATAGTAAGCATATGCCAAATTCTTACTCTAAGTGTTACGGGTTTCACTGGTTCACCTATCTTGAACACAGCATATACTTGAACACACTAATCAAGTATACACTGAGTCACATCCAGGAAACGGCACAGTGTCTTCCTGGGGTGGGCTAATGCTATGATCAGTCCAAACCGTGCAATACCTACACCAAGAAAATTAAGTTGTTTGACAATATCAGCTGTATACATCTTATGATCATATAACTCATGAACAACTCTTTTCGCTTGATCATTTCTATATTTGAAGATCACCTTAGTGAATGATTTATACCTCTCCAACTGTTAATTAATGCAGTACTTTGAAAATACCAATTTCTAGAATGCCTTCTTTTTATAAATTCTCTCGGTGTTTTAAATCTTCAAAGTTATACTAGCTCTCTTGTTTTAATGATCATATTGTTGGGTCAAAAGAGAATGCATAGCATTGATTTATCAGTCTCTCAGGCATCGGAGGCCATTTATGTTTCCATGGCTCCCAAGATGTACCAATTGATAGACATTGCCACAGTTAACAGACTACTAATGATAGTTAAATGTGCTGATAATTGATGTGGCCTGGTCATCAGGCTAAAATACGACACATGGAGGAGTATTTCCACTGTAACTGAAAACACTTAACAATCTTTAATCGTTGAAGACCCACAGTTTGGAAATGCTGCCAGTTTCTCTTCTCTGAATTATTAGGGTGTGTGGCATCTTCATATGAATTGTAACTCATCCTGTTGGGAAGAATTTGGTTTTTCACTGATACTTTTAGAGTCTACCAAAGGCAGTGGCGAGCATAGGTCATGTAGAAAATATTCCATGCATTCTCGAATAACTGCATAGTCTTGTGCAGCTCAATTAAAGGCCATAGCTGAGCCCAAATGTCAAGAAGAATTCAACAATTATCTATGCATTTTAGTCTTCACCTTTTAGCAGGTGATGCCTAGGATTAACAAAGTATCACTGAGTTCCCAGTCTACCCCGCCTTCCAGCAAGGATAAACCTGTTTCACACTTTAGAGATAAGCATGCTCACATCGGGCCTCTCTCCTCCACAGGATGCTCCTGTCATGGCTGCTCTGCTCCCAGAGAAAGCAGGCAGACATGCCATGCGTGGCCGCTCACGGATGCCTGGTGACAGCAGCCCAGGGGTACAGTTGTGGGGCTGGTATATTGTTTTTATCTTCTGCCTCACTAAATTCACATGCAGTAACTTCTTGTTACATTTTTTTAACTGAAAATACTTTTACAGCATTGGAAAATAAGAGCCTTCTGTCTACACAAATTCACAAGTAAAATCAAATAAAATGAAATTCCAAATCTCCAAATTAACAATACTCATTCCTCTTCTCTGCACACAGATTTCCAACGTGTCAAACATCTTATAAAGCTCAGTAAAGCATGATGAATCTAGTAAGATACTGTGAAAACGGCTTCAAAGGCGAATGCAAAGAATACGTGCACAAACATGATCAGAAACACTAAAATATGGAATCAAAAGTAGTCAATGTCCGCAGTACAATAATTGATCATCTCTCCTCCACAAGAAAAGCATTTGCCACTCTCATCTAATGGCCAGGAATTATTTGCATTTCTCTCAGTTTTCTACAACTTTCTAAGTTCTCAAATAGTTCAAAGACAATGCAAAGTATACATCATTCAGTTCAGGTATTTGGGTTGACTCACAAAAATTTACAAATACAAGTTATTTCGTGTAAATTTTTACTTTGCATATTGAAATACTCTATAAAAATTCTAGAAAATACCAGCCAATATGATGTTGTCAAAAGACCCTGCATGTGCCCTTTCTTGATAGCTTACACGTCATACTTAGTCTCCTTTTCTGTTTTACCACGACAGCTCCACAAACAGCAAGTCACTTTCCAAACCAGAACTTTCATCCTGTGAAAAGGATTCCAAACATCTAGGACTTCCAGAAAATTGCAAATAACTTGCCTCTGTTTATAAACATCACTCTGAAATGCTCTCCAACACACACACACTAGAGTCTCGTCCTTGAGACTAACAGGCGTCAGTCCTACCTTGGTAAACAGCCTTAAATCCAGGTGAGCCGATGCTATCGTCAGACTGCAGGTGCAGCCACATCTGGTTGCTCATGCTCACGATGAGGTCGGGAACGCTGGATCCTGTGAGTCTGCATGGAGGAGAAACATTTAGACTTTCACTGAAGGCAGCAACAAGCATACTGACTTCTACCTCAAAGGAGGGTCTTGCTGCTTAAAACAAGCAAACCACAGACATACAGCAAAGTTCCTCTTCCAGGACTCTATGACCACCTGGAATTTATATTAGTACTTACGTGTCAAGATAACTGACATGTTACAGTCATGATTGTATCACTACAAATATCTGTTTGATTCTAAAAATCATCTAAGTGTGGCTGGCCATTTCATTTGCCTGGAACTGAGGGCCTTCTCCTGGTGCTGGGCTGACCGTGATAACACTGGGACAGTCTCAGATGGTTGGACACAGGACGTGACTGGGAGAGATATTCTGCTGCTCTATAGTTTCATAGCATCACACAATCAATGGGAAAGCAAATCCTGGGTGAGAAATGTACAGGTTCATTCACAAAAGTGTTTGGGTTGTCTAGTCTAGAATTATCATAAAATCTTTTGAAAGACACAGTCTAGATCATCACACATTAAAAGACTATTGAAAGGAAGAAAGGCATGCATAGCCCGAACAGATTCGGCAGCATTTATTGAAACTTCCCTCTGCATATTAATGCCCAGATCCAACCGAACAGAAGATGCAATGAAGCATCGAATGCGCATTAACAAAACAGTCACAGAGCAGCTGCCGACAGCCAGTGAAAAGAAACACTAAATCCATTGACTGAACTCAACGTGCTGAGAGAAAAGCATGTTGAAATAGAAAAAGTGCAAGAAAGAAATCAATCCAACCAAAACAAATGTCCCTAATCAAATAGGAAGCATTGCTTTCAGCACAGTCTCTTCAGGACTGCGAGCATGTGATTCGCCATCCATCGCGCTCTCGGTCTATCAAGGCCACGTCCTCACCGCGGGCTCACAGCGAACCCGATTCCTCAATGGAAGGTGAGTGGCAGCCCTTGCCAGAGAAGAACACATGCCGCGCTGGCTGGGACGCAGAGGAGGTGCCCCAGCCAGGGATGGTGGCCTTGAATCTGAGTTTCTTTCTCAAAGTGTGTGTTCGTCAACAAGATTGTTCCTCATATTTCGTTATTTCGCTTGTTGGATATGAAAAGAGATTAGCTTTCTTTCTTCTCTATGCACACGTTTTATTGCAATGTGATAGACCCGAAGTGCACAGACTGTCCATCTGGATGAGCTTTATGAAGCGAGCTGCCACACGGATCTGCGCTGTGAGCCACAGCACGAGTGACTGCTGACCTGTGCCCAGGCGTCTTCCCTCCTACCTCAGCATGGCACGGCTTGGTTGTGTGGGCTTTTGTAAAGCTGTGTGTAAATGAAATCGTGCTACATAAAACATGCTGTTCAACATGACACTGGTAAAGCATTCATGCTGTTTTTGGTGGCTGTACAGTATTTCACTTCCGTGAATTTTGATAGAATGTACAAGAGTGGATGATGGACATTTTTGTATTTTTAAAATTTTCATTAAGGAGATTGTAGACGTATGTGAAGTAGTCAAATAATATGAAGACACTGCAAGTGTTCATTCGCGTTTCCCCCAATGATACTGTTTGGCAAAACTGTGATGGACTGCCAGGACCAGGAGGGGCCCACTGACACAGTCTGTATCTCTTGTTCAAGTTTCCCATCTGTGTGTGTGTGTGTGTGTGTAGCTCTGCACAGTCTCATCACATGTGCAAGGTTATGGATCCACCAGTGTGCTTGGGATGGAGCAACTCCACCACTATGAAGCGTCCTAGTGCCACACATCATCCTCCCTCCGGCCAGCTCTGCTCCATTGCAATCCTGCAGCCCTACTCTGACTCTAAGTCCCCATTTCATTTAAATATTACAGAAACGTAGTGGTTGAGTGTTTCGTCTTTTATTGACTCCATTCACCTGGCTTAATCTTGCAGAGACCAGCCCAGTGCCTGTCTCCAGTGCCTGTCTGTCCCTCCTTTGCACTTCCCGGGAGCGTGCCACGGTGAGGGCATCCCTCGGCTGTGCCACAGTTCGCCAGCTCCAGGGTGGGTGCTCAGGCTGACTCCTCTTTGGGTAGATGACACGCAGAGCTGCTTTGAACACTTAGGAGCAGGCTTTTCTGGAACATAAGCCTTCATTCCTCTGGCATAAATATTCAGAAAGGCAATTTCTGGGCCATGTGCTCATGTTTGGATTTTAAAGACACTGCTTACTGATCTGCCAGACTGGCTGTACCAGTTTCCACGGCCATCCCTGCAATGTGGGAACGAAGCGGTATTTCTACCCTTAGTGAGCGTCTAGAGCTGCCATTTCCTTAGTTACTCTAAAACACATACCATGATATGCACCGTGGTTTTAATTTGCATTTAGCTGGTCACTAATTTTGTTGAATATCTTATCATGAATTTATTTGCCATTTGTACACCCTCTTAAGTAGAGGGTCTCCTCAAGTCTTTTGACCATTTTCTAAATCAGTTATTTGAACTTCCTTTCCTTCCTCCCTCCCTCCTTCTTCTCCTTCTTCCTTCTTCTTTTTGCGTCTCTCACTCATTCCCTCCCTCTTTCCTTCCCTCCTCTCTCTCTCTCATTTCTTTCTTCCCATATGGAGAGCTCTTTTATATAATGTAGTGGAGATACTGACTCTCTCAACTACGTTAGTTGTAAACATTTTCTGAGGGTCTATAGCTTGCATCTTGATTAACTTACTGTATTCTTTCATAAAGCAAAAGATCTTAATTTTAAGAAAGATCAATTCATCAATTTTACATTTAATGGGGTTGGGGATTTAGCTCAAGGGGTAGAATTCAATACCCAGTACTCTATAAAAAGAATTTTACCTTTAATGAATTTTGGTGTCAAGATTAAGGACAATATGTCTAATTCTCCAAATTCTTCTTCTATTTCTTTGTTTCTTAGTTTTTATAACTTTACATTGCAAATTTGTACTTGGTTCATATGGATTTATAGGTTGTGATTTGAAGACCTGGCCCACTATCTAGTCTTTGTATATCCACTTGTTCTAGGGCCATTTTTTGAAAAAGTTATCAACTACTCTCCATTCTTTTAGATCTTGATTTCCTTACCATTTTGAAATTTTCATGACATACAATTAAATTGTATACCAAAATATGTAATTGATTTGATTTATAACATTATAAATGTTTTTGTGTTCTTAAGTTTCCATATGCTTAGAAATGTGATTTATTTTTTAAACTGGCTTACAAATTTTATTAGTCATCAAATAATCAAACTTTGTCTTATTGTATTTCTTAATTTTTCATTTTATGGATTAACATTTTCTCTTAACTTTTTTCCTCTTTTAAACGTGACAGAGTTTAGTTTGCTTTTGTTTGTTTAAATTCATGAGATGGTAGCTTGCATCTTGAATTTATGTTTTTCCATTTTTCTAATGTATACTATAAAGTGTGTAAATTTTTATCTAAGACAATCTTTAACAATTCTGTTTTGATTCTTTCAATTCTGTAGCTTCTAATTTCAAATATAATTTCCCAGTTTCAAAACACTTAGGTATTTTCTAGTTTTTAAAATTATTTCTGGCTATTTAGACTTTGGTCCGAGAAAACTCTCTCTATAATTTTTGTCTTACAATATTTAGTGAAATGATCATTGTTGCTTTAAATATAGTCGATTTTTGTAAAAGTCCCACAGGGACTTCAAACAGATTATGTTCTATAGACAGTGGTTGGAGGGTCTACTATACATCAGGATCTTTCGGACCCCGCACATCTGTACTGATTTACTTGTCTGATGGATGAACCACTTTTATGGAGTGTGTTAAAATATCCACTTGTGATTCTGTGTCTATTTTGACTTAAAGTTTCATTGATTTTTTTGGGTGTGTTATACATTTTGAGAGTATATTCTTATTAAAAGCCTTCAAATTTAATATTGCTGTCTCTCTATTTGATTGTAATTATTACTTTTTATATCGAGCAATACCTCTTGCATTTGTAAGTGCTTTGCTTATAACTATAGAAGCATACAGTCTCTTCTCTTTCTGGTTAGTTCTTGCAGAGATTACCTTTTGTTCTGCCTTTGTGCATGCCTTGCTCATATTTGTCTCTTTCAAGAGTAATAGAGTTATTTTACTTTATTTTTATCCAAACATCCTGAACTTTTATTTACAACTCCTGATAGCAATGGTTTTTCTTCATTGGTTAATTGAATACTTCTTAATTGTCCTTTTATCTATTAGTTTGTTTCATTTCTGTGACTTCAGAGATGACATTCCCATCTCTTCACTTCTTCATTTACACGGTGAAGCCTTCTGCCAGCCTCGTACTTGGTCTTTCAAAAATAACCTTGTTTATGCTGCATTTTAAGATCGTTTCTTGTCCTGCTTTTTAGCAGATTTATTAGAGTGATTGAGGTTTTTCTTGCATTGAACTGACTGTTTTTCAGAGTAGTCAGTTCTGGAAAACTTTTGGTGGCAAACTCTTCAAATATTGCTAACGCCCCATTTTTTCACTGTTTCTTCCGAACACAAGTGCATAGATATTTTCTGTATCCTCTCTCTTTTCCTCTTTCTTTCTGCCTCAGCTCAAATATTTTCTTCTAATCTGTCTTCCAGTTTAACAATATATATTGAGTTAATTTCAGGTATTTTTTTAAATTATTAAATTTCTGTTTGATTGTTACGGATTCGAGTTTTCGGTTCAAATTTATGATCATTTCCTCTTTCTGAAATGATATGAATCGTATCATTTATGAATTATATTAAATGATAAGATTCCCTGTTATATCAGTAGTGAGCAAATCCTGCTCATTCTTCGACTGTTGATCATTTGGATCTGGGCCTCTGGGTGCTGCGTCTGGACCCTTCCCAGGGCTGCTGAGTGACTGCTAGATCCACACAGATCTCAGAGCAGAGCACTGTATCATCCTGCAAAGAAGGCCTGGTTTCCCCTGCAGTCAGAGGCCTCAGCTGTCACTGGATGTCCTTGGCAGCATGGGGACCCCCTAGGTCACCATAGAACCCCACACACCCCAATTCAGAGAGACACATGGCGGGCATCACCCCGCACCCCAGTCCTTCCACACCCCCCTGTTCTGGGCTCCCTTGTGTCTGAGTGTGCACCCTGGCCCGAGCGTCCCCACCCCTGGCTCATGACACACACATTCGGTGAATAAATGTGTACCTGAAAATATAAATCAGTCCACGTCACAGCCATACACTTACATTTCACAGGAATATCCCCAAATATTGATTTGTTCTTTTTTTAATTGCAGGCTGCATAACAAGGACTACATATTTGGGGCTCTCTTATAGTTCCGCCATTGATTCGCCCGTGGATTCAGCTAAATTGTTTTATGATGCTGTTGAACAGCATGAGAAGGATCTTCTGGTCTAAAACCCACTCCTTTCGCTGGATCTCAAGAGTGTCATGCAGGCTCCTCCCAGGCAGTAGCAGTGTTGCACTGAGACCAGCAGCGTTTACATGATGAGCTCCATTATATTACAGAGATAATCCAAAACGAGAGCGAGAGCATTTGATACTGAGTTTGTTTCTCCTTAACAGACCAAGTGTGGTGTGTTGAGAGTTCATGGACAAACAGGTCGCGGCTCTCTCACTCTAGTGGGACCCCACCACACACTCCCTGGGGTGTGCGGGCTGCTGCCGCCTCGACAATGTGCATGACGGTGATCTCACTTCCGGACGCATCTTCCCATTGGTCCTTGCTGATCTGTCCTCAACTGCGTGAGGACATCTGCCATGGACGGGTGGCTACAGTCGAACCGTGACTTATTTCTGGAAACATGAATCCCATGCCACCCTGTGACTGGGTTACCAAGAGTTGCTGGGTGACACTGAGCAGAATTCCTTCCCACCAGTGTGACAGCTTTGTCCTTTTCTCTGCTGCAGGATTTCTGCATTGTTGCTGGTATCTGACGATTATGAACAGAAGCCTGCATACGGGGTACACTTGCTTTTCTGGGGTAAATGCCTGGCAGTGAGCTTGCTGGGCCCCGGGACCATCACACGCACCTTCTGGCCCGCTCCCAGATGGCTGTGGCACTTCCATCCTGCATGCCATCTCCAGACCAACGTGCAGTGTAGGTCTCTGTGTGACTGTGTCGAAAGAGCAATGCTGTCGTGACAGATTGGACCGACAGTGTGGGTTGTGGGAGACAGCATGCATGCAGGAGAGGGGGGCGCTGCTCTGCGTCCTGAGTCGGGTGGTGGTCATACCGTTCCACATACACAGTAATCTTTACAGACATGCCTACACCAAAGTCCCGTCGGGCTGCACACATGGTGATTAAAACAATGCTCAAAGCTGGAGGAAAACCAATCTGAACACGTCCTCAAAGTGCCAAAAGATGAAATCTTTGCAGAGCAGCATCTGTGCCCCACACCTGCTCCTGGCTGGCAGGTCCTTGAAGTGCAGCAAGCTGACTTCCAACACACTCATTCTCATGGCGAGGTGGGAACTTGCACGACGCAAGCTGGCCTGGCCACTGACTGCTCACTCTCACAGTTCCTCCGGTCCACGCATTCCATGAACCCTTCAGCAGGCTGGAGCATTCATAATGAGTAAACTGCAGCCTTCATTGGCCATTTTCCTCGGTTGGTGGTGACCGTGTGGGCTGGGGACAAACAGAGAGTGGAGGTGCAGGGTGATCTCAGCACATGGCCCAACCTTGCAGGGATGGACTAAGCTCCTTTGGCAGGCTCAGGGACAGCCTCACACACATGCTGGGTGCAAACTGCCAGACTCAGAGCTGCTAGGGTCCTGTCAGAAGTCAATTCAGCGATCAACACAAGCAGGAAAAGGTCCCTGCTCTCAGGCCTCCTGGGGCCGCATTTGCACTCCGGGGTCTTATTCATCTTGGGGATTTTCCGGGCACGTGAGGAGCAGGCGAGCAGACACGGTGAGCTAAAGGCTCCCAACCTACTGGGCAACCGGGCCGGCCCCTGGAGGGTGCCAGTTACTGACCATAGTCATTTAAGGGACAGGCAAAGTCAAGCTGACTCTGAAAACTAAGTAGACATATCCATAAGAATTATCATTTTCTCATGTGCTATTTAATATTGGTGGCGATTTGGACATATGCTGAGGTTACCATGTTGCCCCAGTGGCAGCATCATGGTGACTTATGAGTGAGCTGTGGTCTTGTTTTTCTGGCACAGGAGCACATTTCACCCAAGTGTGGCCCGCTACTCTGGGGCTGGAATCCATCCTTGCCCAGCAGTGAGGGGAGGGTGTACATTGTAGCAACCACTGACGAGCTCCTCTTTAAACTCACTGGCCAGCGTAGCAATGACTGAGGCTTCCCATGCAGAACCGTATAAGAAATCTAACCCAAACTCTAGATCTTACAGATCAAAAGGGAAAAAAGTCAACAGAGGCCCAAAGTGAAGGTATTTTATAGATTTCTTCCTACTGAACAGCCCAGACTATTTCAAAGCATGCAGACTCCTAGTCCTGCAGACCCGAAGACCCCCTTCTCTCATTCTCCTCCCCTCCAAGCACAGCAGGAGCCCTGGAAATGTCATAGGGGTGACCAGGAGACACCTCAGACCCAGTGCAGGAGGAAGCAGGCTGGTCTGGGTCTCAGGAGCAGAGGAACAGCAGGGCTCCCCATGCACAAGGCCACCCGGACCGGGTGTTTCCCACCGCTGCCAGACTACGGAAGGCCCAGGTAAGCTCACTGCTCCCCCAGGTGCACCTCGTGCCCATCTGACCTGGTGTCCATCTGACAAGGGGGTGCATTATGGAGCACAAGTGACAGAGGGTACCTGGGGGAGACACGGGGTCCCTTTCCAAAGGAAGGTGCTGGAGACGGTGGGGCCTGCAGGGGAGCGGTAGCTGCTGCCTCTGCCATCTGGGCTGAGATGGCCTCCCCACAGAGAGATACGGACAGAGCAGAGGGATGGGGTGGGTGCTGGTGCGTGGGACTCACCACTGCCCTTTGCTGGCGGACACCCTCAGAAGCAGGAGCAGCCCTCGTGTACCAGGCAGATGCCGGCATACCTCAGAGACTCTGGCAACCCGGGCTGGGCCTGAGAGGAGCGTCCTTTGAGTGAAGGATGCCAGCGTACTTAGCATATCCTCACAGGACAGAGAACCACAGGACGCAAGCATCAGACAGAGAAAGTCACAATTGGAACAAGGAAAGATAATAATCCATGGTGCAGTCATCTTTTAAACACACTTCGATCATTACTCACAATTTCCCTGCAAACAAATGTAAAAGAAGGAAAAGAAAGGCCTCCAAAGAAATTGAAGTTATTTTTAAAAGCACTGACAGGAGTTATTCACTTTTGAATACTCCCTACTAGTCCAGAGTATCTGTCCGCCATGTCTGTTCTGTCTCTCTCTCTCTGTTTTCCCCCTTTCCCCATCTTCAAATAAAGTGTCTTCTTTTATTAAAAAAAAAAGGAAAAAGAACTGAAAGAAATTTTGGAACTAAAAATGTACAATAAGAGAAATTAAAATAAAATTTTCTGGATTTGCTTCATATTACTGAAAGAGCAACAGTAGACTCAAGTGAAACCGAGAGCAGATCAATAGACTTCACCTAAACTTAATAACAGAGAGAAAAAGCTCAAAGAGACGCAGAAAGAGAAGCCACAGGAGGCTGTCAGACCCCACACAAGGTCCAGGGTTTGCAGCGTCAGAGCCCAGCAGGAGAGAGACAGTGAGGCTGAGAGAGGTCGTGAAGAAATAACAGGCAAGAACCTCTCAAAGCAGATAAAACACATAAATTTAGAGACCCAAAAAGTTAAGTGAATTTTCTCAAAACACAAACCCAAACAAATCCATCCCAAGATATATCTAATTTAACTTTTGAAAACTAAAGACAAGTGAACAAGCTTGACAACCAGACTAACCCCTGTGTAGCCGGCAGGGAATACTCATACGAGTGACAGTGGACTTTCCACTGGAGATCTTGGTGGCCAGAAGCAAGAACTGATGACCACAGTGACCACTCCTTGGATCTGTCCCTCACCAACCAAGGGAAGCCTGTTTAAAAATTCCCAGGCAAGAGTTTGTTGCTACAAATTGAGTGCAGGCTGAAGATTTACCTTTAGTGATTGGCTCAAGGGAATTCTTCATGAAGAAAGAAATGGGGGCCTGGAAAAGCTTGGAGAACGAATGGAGAAGGCACTCAGGACGCAGCAGGGATGTTACATGTGACACAGACCACTACCATCATCAGCAGTCCTGTACATCGTGTTGATGATTGAAACAAAAGTCCTAACAGGTTCTGAAACTTGTAAGAGTCTTGTGACATCTTATACTGAAGACTAAAATCAATAAAGTGTCAGAAAATATAATATCCTTTCATGATATGAGATGTAATATAAAATGGAAAGCTGTATTGTTTTACTATTGATAACATATACTTTTTAAAAATTTTTAGTTTATTCTAATGGTCCATTTTAGATGTACACAGGGTAACATTCATCACAGGGGATTTGTACCTGTACATGATATATCTTGTCGCTTCTTTTTTTCCCGTTCCCCTCCCTTCACCCCCTCCTCTCTCCTTATTTACAAAAGCGTTGTTTCCATTTTTCCTTCCATTTCTTATTTCTCTTGTCCCTCCATTCCTTTCCCCTTCCCCTTCCCTGATAATGTATAATTTTAGTGCTAGTTATACAGAATTCATGTCAGTAATCTTATCACTCTTCAAAGCAAAGGCCACTGTTTACTCTCTTTGTTTTTTCCCCTCTAAGTCCTACCATAATATCTGGTATTTGATTGAACTTCCCAAGAATCAAGCAAGGACACTTTCAGATAAAAGACAGAACAAGAAAAAGCCAGCAATGAGTAGACTCTGAGCCAAGAATAGCTCTGTCTCAGGTAGGCTCTGTCCTGTCCACGGGATTCAGTCTCGCCGAACTAAGATGTGGAGAGAAAGGTGAAGGAAAGAAAATCAGTTTGGGTCACGTGGTTCCAGAGTTCCAAGGCTGTAAGTTCTAGTTGTACCTTCTGACGAGGAAGCACGCATGTTTTATATAGAGTGCAGTGAAGTGGATGCCCCTCTGTCTTGCCTCCTAATGTAAACTGCTCTGAAGCACTGGATTCAGTGATGGGCTCTTAGGGTGATATCAAAGAAACACAGACAGATGATTGCTTTCCTTCACATCTTCTGATTCAAAGACAATGGTGCCCTTTGGCTCTGGACCTGAATCAAACGGCAGAGAGCATTCCCCACCTGTCAGAGCTGGGCCAGGAGGCGAAGCAGTGTCTACACACACGGTCTCACCAGCCCCAACAAGAATCTGGTCCTCCGCTCCCATGCCTGGCTGGGCAGAGGCGTCTGCTGTGTAGACATGGCCTTGTGGCGTGTCCACCCCGTGGAGTGCTGGGCACGTGCCAGCCCCGTCCACCTGCGCCGTTGCCAGGACTTCCCAAGTGAACACAATCTGCCCTTCCACCAGCTGATAACTACCGAGGCCAGAGGGAAGGGGCTAAGGTAACATCTCCCTACAAGGTTCTGGAGGTTAAATTCAAGAAAACTGCCAATATAAATTCTTGGAAAGTGCTCAATGAAGATTTGTTAACTAAGTTATTTAATTTCCTTTTGAGTCTGTAGAAATAACATAAGCAAATGCAACCTTCTCTTGGGAGGACTGAGGTCCTGAAGGAATCACCACATCTTTAAGTATTGTGTGTGTGCGTGTGTGTGCGTGTGTGTGTGTGCCACAAAGGTTGAGAAAAGTAAAAGCTGTTAACAGAAATTAGAAAACCACAAGAACTCAAAATGTTAAATTTTAGGATGAACTGTCTCACTTTTACTCTATCTCCCTTTCCAAATCTCTCTCTAAAAAACCAAGAGTGGGCTGGAGTCTCAGGTCCCTCCACAGCAGACTGCAAGAGCTCTTGGGTTAAGAGCGGCCGACACTGGTCTGCCGGGAAGACGTTCGGAACACACGTCCCGGGACTCCAGACTGCACGCTGCCTGCCGTCTGGCCGAAGCACGTGTGTGTGCCATTGCCCCAGTTAGATTAGAAACTCCTGCTGGGAATAATGTCTGGCGTGGAAGTACTCACAAGTGCGTGTTGCTGTATTGTCCAGAATTAGCCTTTGCTCA
The DNA here is from genome assembly GCA_004026905.1 of Hystrix cristata. NCBI lineage: Eukaryota > Metazoa > Chordata > Mammalia > Rodentia > Hystricidae > Hystrix > Hystrix cristata. Next base: position 45,251 of record PVJO010003993.1, read on the forward strand.
GGTAACCGGAGAGGTGTCGCTGCCTGTCTGTCTGGCCCCTAATTGGGACACTGAGGATGTAAGATGATGGTGGCTCTTGCTGCTGTCCTGCAGCTGGTTAAATGCCCTACTGGTCTCGGTTACATTACACTTCCCACGGGGCACCTTGCCTTTTGGTTCAGCTGGAATTAGGCTTCTCCTCTACGGATTCCAGCTACCGAGAAGCGCACCTAATAACACTTACATCAGAGTGATACAAGGCTCGGGGCCGCTTTCCTAATGAAATAGCATTTAAAAATGAGCGTATGATTTTAAACCCTTAATAGCAACCTGAGGAGTTTTAGAGGGCATTACCTTGATGCAGTTATATTTCAAATTTTGCATTTATTTCAACTTTCATGTATTTTCATGACATCCTTTTTTAAATTAGACGTTATGGTAATAATAAAGGTTTGTTAATGTGTAGGTTACACTTATGGGCTCTCCAGAGCCTTCATGTGCATTATTTCATTTTTCTCCTTACCGCCGGAAGGAAAAGTTTGTCATACGTAATTTATAGCCCTGGAGATGGAGGTGCAGAGGAGTCGAATGACTTCTCTCAGGGTCACGGGGACAGTAAATAGCAGAGGAGCAGCCAGGAGCTCTGTCTCTGATCCCGGCCATCTCTGTCCACTGCCTCCGCATGGACTCTGTCCCTAACTGAGGACCAGAGGTGTGAGTGACGGCAAGGTGGAAGCCGGTCAGCAATGCTGCCTTCTCCTTCTAGGACTCAGCATTTTTAAAGGTAAAGAAACGCAAATTTCCTTTAATAATTTGGAAAAATAAGAACAACTATTATTATCATTATTTGGTGAGTACTGGGGGACATAGCGACCTTCACATCGCATTTTGTTGGAGGAGTAAATTTATGTAAAAATATCAGATATACTTAGAAAAACACAACCACATAACTGAGACACTCCTTACCCATGAAGTTCTTTCACTGGAAAATTTCTTGAAAGCAAATGAGTTAAACAGGGACACATATATGCAAACTCCCGCACCACACAGCTGCTTACAAAACCAGAGCAGGGTAGGAGGACATGGCCCCATGAGAATCAGTTAGGATGATGCTACATCTGTGTGTAAGACCACTGAGCACAGCGCCCTGAGCCCAACACCTCCCCAGCATGCAGCGGGCTGTGACTGTGGGGCATCCTGCGACCTACCAGGCTCAGCTCCCTGCTGGAGGAAGAGAGTGCTACTGATATGTCAGGAACGGATGACTGTGAGCCCAGGTAAGGTGGTGTGTGGGGACACCGAACCCAGCACAGGCTGCCTAAGATGCTCCGGGACGCTCGGCTGTGACGTTACTGTTAGGGGAACTATCAAAGTGGTGATGTGATTTCAGTTACTGCTTATATTCACGATGGCCCATGAACAGAGGAGACAGAAATAGACGCTGGCATGTAGAGATGCTCAAGATACAATGAGTGCAAGACGGAGGTCCCAGCATGGCCTAGTGCGGTCCCTTCACTTTGAAAGGCACAGACAGGTATGAAGCCTCTTTAGAATGTGAGTGGCCTTGTAAGCAATCCATAAATAAAGGCACTGCGTGAACACAACGGATGTCTTTTTCCAGTGGAGTACTGTGTTCTTAAGATAAGCTTTTCCCAGATGAAGAGACATATTCAGCAATATAAAAGCAAAGTAAGAAGGGAAATTCTGCAGAATGCTTGATGAGGATGAACTCAGATTCTGGGCTCCTAGTTTGAAAGCTACTGTATGACTCCCCCAGGGAGGAAGATGGGGACATTTTCCTCTTTGATGAAAACATTGGCTGATAAGGAGAGGGGACCCCAAGTTATATTTCCATTTTTGATAAAAACCAGTCTGATTAAAAACAGACAAAACTATCAACAAGTTTCTGCACCCGGAAGCAGCGTCCCAGGGACAGACTGGGAGCCTGCAGTGTGTGTGGGGGGATCCTTCCCTACACAGTCATGGCTTGGGGTGATGGCTCGTGCTGGAGATCCGCACTGAGTTACCCAGCACCGCCTCCCCACAGTCTCTGGTTTTGCCATCCTGGGCATTATTCCAGAAAACAGCTCTGCTTCCCAAAGTGCAGGACAGGATGGAACCACGGGGAAGCACAGCAACACAGGAAAGGAGCTCAAGATTTGCCATTTGCACTCTTTATCTTCTGTGAGTTCTGTTTTTTAAATTTGGGGCTATAATCACATTCTTAATGTTTTGGAAAAATAATTGATACTGATAAAACGCAGTCTTAAATAAGTCCTCATACACAATTGGATGGGAAACCACTAGACTAGCTAGATGTGGGGTGTATTACGTGTCAAAGGCAGGATCTCATGTCAGCAGAGAAGAGGAACAGTATACTTACACGTACAGGACAGATCTGGTGTCCCCCACTTTCCCGGCGTCCCCCACGGTAAGTGTGTCATACCCTCTTTCCAACTCGAACTCTTCAAAGGCAAGCTTGATGACCTAAGTGGAAAGCACAGGCAGTTACTTGGCATCATGGGAAGGCCCACGACTTCAGTGTTGCGAATGTACCGGGAGGTGAACTTCCCTCCGGCTCTGGTGGATTCCAGGGATCAGCAAGGTGCTTCGACTGACTACGTGGACAGTTACAACATGGCAGTCTTTACTCAGTAGAACTCGGAGTACTGCAGGATTTCTGTTCGTTATAAATTATTTTGTTGTCTTGTCTAAAATGAAGTTAACCTTGCCTATATGTTAAGTTAAATAACTATAATTTTTAAAACAGTTTGTTTGGCTTAACTAAAAAATAGTCTAATACAAGCAAAAGAAATGATGACTACAATTAAGGAGATTGTAATTTGAATATAGCCAGAATACTCCACAATCAATACCTTTAAAGTTCTATGTATAGAGCTCATGTAATTATCCCTATTGATAAATGAAAAAAACTCCTTGAAGGAAAAACATTGTCCCCTACAACACTTAGTTTTACAAAGTCTTGGATAAACTTTCTTTCTTTCTTTCTTTCTTTCTTTCTTTCTTTCTTTCTTTCTTTCTTTCTTTCTTTTCTTTTCTTTTCTTTCTTTCTTTTGCTGCTGTGCAGAGTATCTAACTCAGTGTCTCGTGCTTGCTAGGCAATTGCTTGTCCCGTAAGTTATACCCCAGACACCCTACATATATGTGTGTGTGTGTGTGTGTGTGTGTGTGTGTGTGTGTGTATACACACGCTTTGTCATGATGACCAACACTGTAAAATCTAGAGATTATTGGTTTATGTTTGATACACCAATATATCATAAATCCAGAAATTTCTTTGTAGAGCACAAGATAGTTTCTCCTGAAAAAATACTTCCTCTGCTGAAGAGTATTGTGAAAAAATACTTCCTCTGCTGACAAGTATTGTGACGAGAGTCAGAGCTGTCTTGAAGTTAAGCTAGAACCCTGGGAAACAAGGGGTGGAAGGCAAGGAGATAGAGGGATCCTGGTAGATAGATAGGTAGAGAGAGAGAGAGAGAGATAGAAAAAAGACGGTTGACAGATGGATAGATGGAGGATGGATTCATAAATGAGAGACTGATAGATGGCACAAAGATGTTTGATGGATGACAGAAGATAATAGACAGGTAACATCGACAGAGTGATGATATGTAGATGATAGATAATGGGATGGCTGGCTAGATGAGTGAACAACAAGGTGGGTGGATGGGTGAGTCGATGAATGAGAGAAGGATGGAAGGATGGGTGAGAGAGTTTGAGACATACATGGAGGGAGGAGGAAAGGACAAGAAGGCAGGAAGAATAGAGGCTGCCATGTCAGAAACACACTTACGGGGAGCTACTTCTGAACAAGACCCAAACTCTGCGGTGTTGTAGAAGACAACAAACATGTTTATTAACTTGAAAGAGAAGAGTCAGAGGTGCTGGTGAAAGACGGGCTTCCCACAAACGCATGCTTCATTGTGCTCCATTATACTGGCTCTGGACGGATGTCTTTCCAAGCAATGCTAATAAGAGATATATTCTTTCTACTGTTTGAAATTCGTACTAAAATTAGTGATACAACCATAATCTATTATAAAAGCCCATATTTCCAGTTGTAGTGCTTGTATGAATACATTATCCTAGAAATCTGCCTTCAAACAGGCATAGGGTTTGATCATTGCTGAAATCAGGGTAAATACTGCATTTTTGTTTTGTTTTGTTTTGTTTTTTGTGGTGCTGGGGATCGAACTCAGGCCCTTGTGCTTGCAAGGCAAGCACTCTAATCACTGAGCTAAATCCCCAGCCAATACTGCATATTGAACCTGGCACCTGACAGTAGTTTTATTTTTATTTCCCCCTCTTGTGGCTGTACTTATAAGTGACCACAATCATTTATAAATCCGAAAATAAAAGAAGCAGAGGGACAGCTCTGAGGCCCAGCGGTGTACTGTTGTCTCCTAATGTGTTAACCAGGTCTTGACTTGTTCAGGGCCTGGGGGAGCTGTCGGGTCTGTAGGGAGTTAGTGTCCTGCAGGCGGAGTCTCCACGGCCAGCAGGGAGCTCTACGTCTTGCTACTGACACTGGCTCAAAAGAGGACACGTGCGTTTGGCCTGTGTGTGGCACCTCCCATGTGTCAGGAAAATGTCTTTCTGTAAATCCACATGGCTGTAAGGACAAACGTGCACAGTTTTAATTAAAGTCGCAATCCTGTCTCTGTGAGAGACAGCAGAGAGGCACGTGAAGTGAAGCTGGGGGATGATGTATGTCGAAATGTGAAGGTCCTGGTGACATTCAGCCCTGGATCCCTCTGCCCTACACCCTAGACGGGCTCCACGTCTGTCCTCAGTGGCTGCCCTTCCCCAGTCCTCTGTGGTGTCCCCTGAGGACCATGTGCACAGGAGTCACCTCCTCCTCAGTTCCCGCCCGCGACCCTCAGGACAGTCCCTGGGGATCTCAGGGCTCTGAGCCCTGCCTGCCCAGGTGGCATCCCAGGACCCCAGTCCCAGAAGCCACGGCTGTCTGCTCTCCGGGCCACCATGAGATGCAGGGACACAGGTCTAGACACCAATCAGTATCTTAAAACTCATGGTAGGTAGCTGGATAAATTTAAATAGTTGAAGAATTTACCATTTCTTTCTTTCTTGTATTTTTTGAGACGGGGTCTCACTATGTAGTCGAGGCCGGCCTTGATCTTGTGGCAATTGTCCTGCTTCAGCCTCCTGAGTGCTAGGATCACAGGCATGTGTCACCACACCTGGCAAATTTACCATTTCAAGATGAAGATTTCTTAATGAAGATATACAAATATGTTCAATTTTTCTACTTCAAACCAGAACTAGACCTCTGAAAAGGGAGAATGCTCAGTCTAGATTTTACAGCCATTTAAAATATAGCCTCAGGTTTGCAGCACTTTGTGCTTTTCACCCATTCTCTGAATCTTGGTGTTGTAACAAAGCGGGTCTGAGCATGTCATTTTACCAGCTTCCTATTAGATTATCCACCATGCCAGAACTTCTATACAGCCTGTGAGGAAGACTGTGCAAGGCTGGAGATATTCGAAATTAAGATATCTTTAAAGATATGTACAAGATGTACCCCAGTCTTTCTGAGGAGAACTGTCAAATCGCTCCATCACATAACACCATTCCAACACTTGTAGCTTCTGAGAATACTAAAGCATCTAAGTGTTAATTTTCTGCATGATTTGCCCATACCTCTCCCCATCACGGCTCTGTTCCTTCAACCCTCATTCATTCAAGCTTGCGAGGCCAGTGAATGTTCTTATCTGCCCTCTAAGATAGATGTGATATCTTACAATCACTGTCATTTCCAAAAGCACATTTTCAGCACACTGTTACCAACACTCAGACTAGCAGAGTGCTTATCAACAAAGTGTCATCCTGCAAGGGCAAGGTACTGATCCGAATGTCCATAATCGCTGACTTTTCTCACTACAAAACCTGTTGCAGAACTAAGTGTAGCAATTTGGATTGTATAGCAGGCATGGCTATAACTGCAGAATCATGCAAATAAGGTTGGGCTGGCTTGGAAGTTGTCTCTTTCACTTTCTCATGGGCGGTGCCTCTCTTCTGGCCCTAGGATGAAACTAGAGACCAGTGTTCCAAGACAGATGCAGTCACTGGTATCTGAATTACTATTCTATTTCAATGTCTGTGGCATGACTCATAATTCCCTGGAAATAATTATATGATTGCATGGAAAATAGATTAACCAGACCCTGATAGCAAGACAGCATGTGGGGTAAGTCAAGAGTGGAACAGAAATGGTGAGTTATGGTGAATTTAATTACATTCATATTATGTTTTTTTGTCCCTTTGCTAACAGGACTTGGAAGGAAAGATTGGCCAAAAAGCTATACACGGAGCATAAGATGCTTATGCAATGTTTTATGTAAAACATAATACATGCATGTGCTAAGTGCAGGTTATTTTCACGAATAAATACAGCCATCAGTTAGCAGAAAGAGTAAGTCATATATTTTATTTATTAAATGGTCTTTTGTTATCAGAATTTGGAAAATCTATTTTATATAATGAATGAAAAGTAAACTCTACAAAAGACAAAAACAAAACAAAACAAAAAACCCTCCAACCCACGTGTGATTTTCTTCCTCTGTAATTCTCTTGCTTTGTCTCTAGGTGGGTCCCCACTCTGATTTCTTACCTAACTCTTTCTTGGCTTCTCGTTAAGTCAGTGGGGAAGGATTTAGACACAAACAAGGTGAATGTCTTTACTTCTTCTGTCTCTACTAGTAGAAGTGTCTCTAAAAGTGGTTTTATGGTTTGTATTTGGATATTTCCTAAGAGCCTCACATGGGCATAGGTGAGGCCCCTGGGGCTGACTGGAGTATGAGGATTTCCCTTCCTGGCTCCTCCCTCTTCCCTCTCTGCTTCCTGTCCACCATGAGGCGAGCAGCTTTTCCCAGCTCGGGTGCTTCCACCACACCAGCCACCATACAAGGACTGAAACTTCTGAAATATGAGCCAAATAAACTTCTTCTCCTCTAAATCAAGTGTTGGATGTTTTGTCCCAATCATGAGGAAGGTGACTAAGACAACCAGAAAATGCCTGCACTCCACTGAGTCCTTAGCAGGTCCATGGGATGGGCTATGGGTCCTGCAGAACTGGCCCCAGTCACTTCCCAGGGTGTCGTCCCTCTACAGCGCCCTCGTCACCCAGGGCTCCCGCCAGGAGCACAGCAGCCCAAACGGACTTAGCACATCACAGTCTGCTGCCTGGACAGGCGCGCATTCCAGACCGACAAAGTAGTCTCTAGAGCATAAATGCAGATGTTTAGGACTTTATCCTAGTTTTATGGAAATGCTGAAACTAAAGTGTTTAAAACAAGCTGTAAACCGAATCCCTATGCTTCATGTGGTGGGAACAGACTGTGTGGTGGGACTTTTTAGTGAGATTTTAGTTTTTAGTTTGCCTTATTTTGTCTCCTGAGCACCGTGAAGTTTATCATCTGTGCTTTAAGAAGTTCTTTCTAGGAGCATTTTTAAAATTGTGGAAATATTCGTTACCTGGTTACAAAGGGCTACAGAGTGCTGGGTGTCCATTCACTTGTGAAGGCCGAAGGAACTGACTGTTCTACCATGTCCTCAGGTCAACTGGCCTTTTGACACAGTATTTTTCACACATTATTCATTATTATTTTTACCGTATTATTTTCTGAGATTTGAATGATCATGGTAAAATATTCTTTTTGCAATCTATAATAAACATTAATCAAAATCAACTCAGAATGTAATAATGTACACACAACAAGCATATATGTAAAATCTAGGATGTGAATATATCTTTAATACATTTATGTAGTTTAGAAAAATATGCCTATTTCCATGCATAATAAATGTCATATATTTGTATGTAATAATGCACCATAAAGAAATACTCGTAGAACACAGAAACACATAATAATTGTTTTTAGTTCATTACTAAGCTGCAAGTAATTGTTTCTTCATCTTTTATTTGTTTTTATCGTAAGCCAGGTGACTAATGTAACACTGTATTAAATATATCTCAAACCCAAACGTTAATCTGTCCCTTCTTTGGTTAGCATTGTGGAAGAGCTAAAAAGAATATTACAAGATTTACTGAATATGTGAGCAGACTGTTAGCAAAGATGACCATAAAAGTTAGAAATAGAGGAAAGTAGTCAATCAACAGTCCTCCTCTAAATGTTAAGGGGTCCAGGACTTAGAGAACACAGCGTGGACAAGTAGAACAGGTGTTTATCCCACAAATCTTTCTGTATTTCCACACCCACCCTCCTGACTATATGTCAAGTGTAGCAATCTATGTTTTGACAATAATGTAAAAGTCAGAATGTATAAACCAGCATATTAACATTATATTTTTATAATGTCTTACCCACATAAATGGTTTTGAAACTATACTGACTCATTCAAATGCCTTACTAAAATCTCATAAAACATTTTTTAGAAAACACAATACACATATTATTTACCTACTGTTTTCTGTTAAAGAGTGCCATGATTTGTGTCCTGAGGCCCTCTAGAGGTCTCCTGTGTGTGGAGGCATGTCCCGGTGCGAAGGACCAGGTCACTGGGGTGTGAGGTGGAAGGGTGGATTCTCGTCCCTGGCTCCTTCTCCTTCATTTACTCTGCTTCCTGGCTGCCGTGATGTGAGCAGCTGTCTTCCACCACACTATTGCTGCCTGGAAACCCCCAACTGTAGACTAAATCTTCTGAAACCACGAGTCAAAATAAATTTCTCCTTTTTAAAGTTGTGGGTGTCAAGTATTTTGTTTCAGAAACAAAGAAGTGACTAATACAAAGAGTTAAGATAAGAATTATATAGCAAATAGCATTTACCACTTTCCCCAGCCTGCTTATTGCACCACTGTGGAAATACAAATTATGTACAGTTCACAAAAGAAAGTCCCATCGAAAGATATTAAGGCATTATAAACAATAAATCAAAAATTCTTAAATTTACAAATTTTTTTCTCACATCACTTATTGAACACACCAAATTGAGAGGTTCTCTGAACTGAGTTCAGCCACACTGAAGGCAGCCCAGGTCAGACAGAGCAGGGGACACAGGAGTGAGGAGCTGTGGAAGGAGACAGAGCCCAGAAGTCCCAAGAGTGTTATAATGGAGTGGATAAGACTCACTAAATAGAGGAATCAAAGATAACCTTCATCATTTATGCTTGAGCAGCCTGGTCCACACCAACACATGGAAAGGACAAATTAAGGGGGAAAAGTCGAGTCCTCTACATTTTCACACTAACAGATAAAATTCTATCCACTTACTTGTCCAATATGATGATCTGAAGTTTATCTAGACAGTGTGGATTGACTAACTCTAGCTACATGTTTATGTGTCACCTCATACTGTTACCATTTTTGTTGTGAGAATGCTTTATATCCACTTCCTAGCCACTTTTTAAGAACATAACACATTTCTAATCACAGCCATCATGTTGTGCTGCACATTACTAATCATCAAGGATGTTGAATGAAGCCCAATGAGATATTACCTTGCACCTGTTAGTATAGTTATTACCAAAAAGACAAAAGGATAAAGGGAGATGATGAGAACACACAGAAAATGGGGATTTTGCATACTGTTGGTGGAAATGTAAGTTAGTACAGCCAGTATGTGAAATGCCAAAGAGGTTCTTTAGACAAAGATAGGACTTCCGTATGATCCAGCGGTAACACTACCAGGCACATATAGAAGAAAAACGATGTCTGGGTGTGGAAGAGATGGCTACACTTACAAGTTCATTGCAGCACCTTTTGCAGTAGCTGAGATAGAGATTCAACACAAACTCCCCTTAACTGATCCTCAGATAGCCAAATGTGCCACAGTGGAATATTATTCAGATCCAAAGAAGATGAAATCCTGTGATTTGAGACAACACAGACGGGCCTTGAGTTAGTAAGTAAGACAAAGAAGAGCAGAGGTCACTTGAAGGCACTTACACATCAAATGAAGAGATAAACATACGTTTAGACAGGGACTGCGCGCTTGTGGATGGAGGGTGTGGAGAGATGTTAGTCAAAATACATGGTTTCAGCTGGAAAAGATAAGTCTGAGAGGTCTCTTGGGCAAGAATTCTATTTTAAAATTTTAAAGAAGTGTTAGTTAACATGTCCTTTGGACATCTCTTGATTTCAGGTCAAGCCAAGATATCTGCTAACCACTTAGAAGTAACAGTATGGAGGTTGGGAGACACATAGAAGTAGACATAGAAACCTGAGAGTCATCGACTGTAGACAGTGCTCAGAGCCACAGGATGAGCGTGGCGTTCAGAGGAGGGAATGTGGAAAGGAAGAAAAAAGGGCTGAGGAGGAAGTCTTGGTCTCCTCCATTCCCAAAGGCCATAGAATGGTGACAGGTCTACAGAAGCCCAGTCTCCAGTGCCAGGACAGCTCAGATGTGGAAGCGCCATCCAGCACAGGTATAAGAAGCAGGCAGGCATGAGATAGGTGGAGTACTACTACGAGAGAGAGTAAACTGGATGAAGGCAGAAATAAGCCCATGGGCCTGGCCAGATGGAGGACATGGTGACCAGGCAGGGGAAGAACCAGTGGAACTGTAGGGCCGGAAGACGCTCTGGTGGGGATCCACTACCTGGAGACAAGGAACTAGTGAAACCATGACGCGGATTTCCTCTGGATATGTGAGACTGTGTTTCTTATTTTACTATTACTAACAGAGTAGTAAAATATGGTACATCATAAATTAAGGAGAATGATCTGATAGCCCAAGATAGCCAATGATTTTGCTGAGGAGAAATACTATTTCTACTTTGATGCAAACACAAATATTTCACTGAGATGATCTAAAATAATTCTGGCAGTGGGCAGAAGAAACAGTTACGGGTGTGGACATAGATGTGAGCAGGTCACCGGGCTGGTGGCAGGACACTCACACAACAGGGGACACTTGTTCCTGTCCCCTCACTGGAGTCTGATCCCAGCTGGAACAGAGTCCTGAGGACTTGAAACTATCACTGCTCTGGCTCTTCCTGCTGTCAAAAGAGGCAAATAAAAGCAAGAGGAGACACGGGGCTTGTTCCACAGTTATTAGTGGAAGATTTCGAACTGGGGCTAGTGATCCTGAATATCTTCACTTAGTGTTTTTTTGTTTTGTTTTGTTTTGTTTTGTTTTGTTTTACCACATTAACTCATAAATGGAGAGGATAAGAGCTCATATAACTGAACTCCATTTTCAGAATACTTTTTCACTTTTCCAACAAAAGTAGTTTTAAAAAATTTTCTTTTAAAATATTCAGTTTGCTGTGATTCTATCTTCTTTTTCTGATCCTAACTCAATGTGATTTAGTATAACAGGAATTTAGAACTCATTTCCTCCCACATCTGTGCAGAGACAAAGCAAAGCCAGCCTGGGAGGGAGGACGGCCTACCCACTGAGGGTGGGGTGAGAGGGCAGCTCAGCTCTGAGGTGGGGCCCCGTGATGTCAGGTGCCACAAACACCCACTGCCACCCTGCCTGGTGAATGCCTTGGAGGCCTGCAGAAGGGCTGGATCCCGTGGCAGGAAGAGCACACGTTCCACATCTCATCTGAACTCACTTCCTTGTGTGTGCAAAATTGTTATTTTTATTTTATAATATTTTGTACTACATATTAAGTTCTGTTCTTCTGTTAGTTTTACCAATATATTGTTGATTATTAGCCAATATAGTACTCAACAGCTAAAATATGTAATTGTGCTTAATGTAAGAATAGTAGAAATTAGTGGCATTACTCCTTAGCCTCTTGTGTTGTGGTTTTCTTTAATGAGGAAAGATGCTCACTTTAGGAGACATAAAGATGGGTGGGGGGACACAATAAGCTTTGAATGAGAGGAATAACCTGGGAACTGAGCCCTCTTTCTTAAAAAGTGGTACACAAATGTGAAATAGAATTTAAGATTAAGTAAAAATCCACGAGCCTTTGTAAATTTAAAAAATATTACATTATTGAAGAATTTTAAAGTTTATTCTGATACGTGCACCCTACTTCTAATTTTCAAAATTTAAAAAAGAGAAATATATAGTGGCAGAACAAAGGAGCTGATGTAATACTGGATTTTAAACTACTAATTCATAAAATAAAAACATTGTTCCAAAAAGGAAAAGAAAAAGGGAAGTATATCGTGGCAGTTTATTAGGTAGAAAAAATCCTTTTAATATAGGTTCGTTCACAGAAGGGTTTTCTTCCGCGTGAGGGAGACAGAGAAATCCAGATGTATCACCCAACCTAACGTTCTTCCTCGTGAGTGCATACAGGTGCACACACAGATGCTCACACACAGATGTGCACACACGGGTGTGCACACATTGTGCACATACAGGTGCTCACATACAGGTGCACACACACAGGTATATGCACAGAGGAAAAAAGTCCCTTGAGTCCTTGTGGCACCTTCTCAATAGCTCTATTTTTATTTTGTCTTTGTTTTAATGTCAATTTTAAAATACATTTTTTTTTGGTTGACACATTTATATTGATTATAGGAAGAGGTAAGATATAATAGAAAGATTTTACAAGTCTCCAAGATTGGGAACTGACCTTATAATAAAGTCAGTAAAAAGAGCCTATGTCTTGGAGCAAGATGATTTATGATACTTTAATTCCTCAGTGCAGGTCTGAAATCTCTAGGAAAGGTACAAGCATTTAGGCCCTGACAGGGTGCTGGCTAGTAGAAGCTGCTGGATTCTGATGTAGTCAATCTCTAGTTATTCACCAGAAGGAGGACATTCCAGATGAGAATTTCCTATAAAGGACATTACAACAAGTCAACATCTGGAAGTAATTTGTTTTAAAGCTCACACTTCATTAAGACATGAAAATTATAAAATATTTGTATAGATTTTTATATTTTTACCTGAGTTTCTAAGGACCAGCCATAATACATCTGAAAAAGTAACCCGTCCTAATGTGTCTACTATAGAGACTGGACAAATGCACATCTAACTTTTCCAGAGAAACATGCACAGCTATCACTGCTGGTGGAAGACTGAATGGAGCTGTCGCTGTAAAGAGAGCAGCGCCTTACAACATGAAGCACACACTTACCGTAAGCACACACTGCTAGTGAGAAGATTGAAATATCATGGCAGCATCACTACACCACCATCAGGCGCGCTACAGAGGATGTGGTGCCAGCCCCTCCGAGCAGGAAGGAGCCGCTGGAGGCGGGGGTGCCAGGAGCTCTGTGCCCTCCACCCAGAGCCTCCACAAGGGCCCCCAAAACATCACGGTTGCTGACATCCTGGCCCTGCTAAGTCCCTCTGTCAAGGGTGAAGAGTCATCGGTCACCTTAACCTCCTGCAGGGAGAGCTCCTTTGTGCGATGGAGGTGCTCAGAGACCCGTGCGAGCCAACCCTGGGTGCACATGCCCTGTGGGTGTTGCTCCCTTCCCACTCTCTCTTTAAGCCCATCTGCTGCTTGAAAGGGACACAGGTGGTGATGGAAAGAGGCAGTGGAAGTTTAAACTGAAAAGAAATCATTATACTAAAAACTGTTGTCATTAATTTCCCTCAAAATCCTCCCCTCACTTTGAACACACTTATCCCATTGTTTTTGCCACTTTCTAAAACAGTTCTGGAAGTTCTCTTTCATGAGCGTCTTTTCAATGTGTGACAATAAACACTGAATGCTGCCGCCAAGTGTCATCCAATGGAAAGGCAGGCTTACAAGAACATCAGTGGGTTCTCATCCACCTTATTCACAGGATCTGGCTCTTCCCCAAAGTCAAAATGACCACGAAAGATTGACATTTCTAATCAATTCAAGACATCCAGACAGCTGGGACAGCACAACTCAATGTGCTCAAAGTGAAGGGGAGTATTTTGAGGAGGATTCATGGCAATGTATCTTTTACTGTAACAAATTTGTTTTATTTAAACGTAGTATTTTTCAATCCCACTTCATATAATAAAAACAAAAGAATCCATCAAAGTCTCACTGAAGTCAGAGAGAAGCCAAGCCTAGTTGCTTCACCAGCAAAGCCCTTGGGGCACCTACCACCCCTCCTCTGTCACCAAGGGTGACATTACTCCCAGGGTCTCTGGGGCACGATGACCCAGCGGGTGCAAAGTGTGCGCACCCTGTGCCTGTCCAGCAGGTGCTGGGCCTGTGCAAGCCACGCTCCTCATGACCCCTGTGGTGACCTTTTGTGGCGAGCTCACTGAAGCTGCCAGACTAACCCACACCAGGGAAACCTCGAGATTCTTCACACGCACAGAAAACTTCTCTCTCCTCTCTGACTCAGCAGTTGTGAACTCCGATTTTAGCCAGAAATAGTCTTTTAGCCTGTACCTTCCAGATAAAATTTTCCCTCTTCATAAGACCCTATTTGATGAAACCCATCAAATACGACAGTAAAATCATCAAGGTTTGTAGAATATTTACACAACAACAACAACAAAGTTTAACCAAATCATCATCAAGGAAAGTAAGCAAAGTAAGAGCAGTATCACAGAAAATTTAAAACAGTTTTGGTGCATAAAATGGAAGAGAATCCAGGGAGATCTCTCATTAGCCCCTGAAATGAAGCAACTAACAAATCCCAAGCAGAATTCAGAGAAATATTAAAGTATGTTCTGAGATGCATGAAAATAGGAAGAACGTTTATGAAGAATGAGAGATTAGGGATTTAAAAGTCAGAATACAATAACGGCTAGGTATGAATCAGGACATTATTAGATGTGATAAAATGTGGCATTAACATTTATACCAGTCAACCGAAGAAGGACAGGGTGATGAATCCTGCATTTTGGAGGAATACAAGGTGAAGGGATGAAACAGGAAATTACAGTTCTCTGGATAAAGGGAGAAAATTCTAAAATTTGTCAAGCAATAACAAAGGGTGCAGAATCAATAATTCAGAAAACAATGAAAGATATATTTTTACATCTCATGAAAAAGTTGAGTATGAAGATTAAAAGTGGTCTAGTGCAGTCCAGGTTAAAAACACAGTTCTAAGGGAATAATATGAGTGTGTTACCTCGTAGAACCATCTGACTCTAAGTAAACCAGAAGAGCTCTCTACACAAACTGGAAGGACAAGTAGGTTACACAGGGAGAAATACAAAGTCAATTGCGTGTTTTCAGTGACACAATGAAACCCTAGAATAATAGATCAACAAGAATATGCACCTCAGAAAGAAAAAGAATGAAAAAGAATATGGAAAGAAAAGACAAAAAGAGAGAAAGAAAAAGAAATGTGCTACGAGGACAGCAAAGAGGCTGTCTCGGGAGAAAAGCAAGCGAGAAACTCTGTCCTGGATTTGCAAATGTCTCTGGTATTTCAACCTGCTCCTCATCTCCAGCTCAGCTGAAAGACACATTTCCAAAGACAGGATTCATTTTTAAAAAGTGTTTCACAAAGGGGATCCCCTTTCAATATAAAGAGTAATCCAAAGAATGATAATAAACTTTAAGGAAAAGAATTGAGTGATGCAAATAAAAGCATGTATATTAATTTCTGCCTGATAAGAAATTCGATTATGTACAAGATGGAAGATACACAGAATGCTGGGTTTGAGCCCTGAAGCCAGACAGCCTCACAGATGTCTGTCCTGGAGCAGGGGACAGGCTGGGGGTCAGGTCAAGATCATTTCCAAGAGAAACATCCCCACGATGCTGACTTTCCAGGGCACGTAGGTGGGCACAAGCCATGACAGCCTCACGACCCCTAAAGAGGTGGGGCTAGTCTACCAAAATTGTCTCTAAATTTTCATGCGATTCTGAATTTTTAGAGTTCTCATTCTCTGTGAAAAGCAGCCGTGGTGTGCAGGCCAGATCTAAACTTGGGAAATATATTAGTAGAAGCTCCAGGGTTGCAAGTTTTCAAAAAGAAAACAATGGATGCCTACTTGTGTTCTAGTGCGCAGCCGTCTGCTTCCTGAGTATTCACAGAACAGTCAGAGTGAGACAGTGACCGGGAGCTGCCCTCCCGCCCATCCTGCCTGCATGTGCACCTTCCAGCTCTGCTGTCAGAGGTGAGCTTTCCAGGTCCAGAAAACAATTATCAAGTTGCACCGACTCTGTAGACATGGCAACAGGGAGTCAGCCACCCTGTGAAGTGACAGTAGCAGACCTTCCCCGCATGGCCTCTCACCCTCTCCTGCCTGCAACCCTTCATTTCCTGAGAGTGTGAAGGGGAGCTGCAAACACGTCTTCCTGCTCAGTGTATAGGGTTCCTGCTCCCATTTTCCTTGAGACTCATTAAGCTATTAGAGAGGATGGAGAAAATTAATTAGGAGAGAGAATCGATTCTCACCTGAGAGAAAAGAGGATCAGACACCAAATGCTTATGCATTTACTTACTTTTCTGAAAAGATTGAGATGAGTGGCCTGGGCTCCACTAGCTGGGCTGGAGAGAGGGCTGGAGGGAGGGAGGTGCTGTTGCCTTTCATGTCCTCCCTCCTCCCCCCACGCCGCCCAGCCCCCTACTCCGCT
Source organism: Hystrix cristata (assembly GCA_004026905.1). Classification (NCBI taxonomy): domain Eukaryota; kingdom Metazoa; phylum Chordata; class Mammalia; order Rodentia; family Hystricidae; genus Hystrix; species Hystrix cristata. The sequence goes on from PVJO010003993.1 coordinate 61,672, forward strand.
CTGCTCTGCCTACTCTTGCTCTTCATTCTCAGAAAAGAGATATTGACCTAGAGACAGACAGAGGTCAGCTGGAGACGAGGAAATGTGCCTTTTAGGTGAAACAGACTTTGTGTGCAGACTTTTTGACTTATTTGGCACAGCGCGGATAAATTATCAATCCAGGGCCCCTACCACAACAGTGTCTTACGAGACCTTTGAAAACAAGGTCTTAGAACATGACACCATACAAGGTCTAGGAGCAAGTTAAAGAAAAGAACATTTGTCACGTGTTTCAGCATTGTCTGGCAAAAAATAATGTCTTAGGAGCTACTAGTTACCCTTCTGCTAGAATAGTAAGGTAGTATTAAGAACAGGACACTGCTGCTATCGATTTAGATCACCCAAGATAACAAGGCAGGAAAAAAGTTCTGTAACTGGCATGTTACAGGTTCGGCACACTCTTCTCCTAGAGAGGATGAATTTTACTGAAAACACACAGCAGTTACAAAACCAGGATCAAACTATGGATTTCTTACCTCAAGAAAACCTCCTCAATTATAAAAAGAAAAACCCGTGTTTTAACTATAAAGGCAAACGGTAGCTATTAAGTTATATTAAGGACGTTATTTGAATCCATGACTACTTTTCCTAAAGGTTTGCAGAAGTTTCTATGTTTCTAAAGCAATAAAGATATGCAAAATTAAAAAAAATACTCAAAACAATCACTCAATTAAAGGATGTGCTAGGACCATGTAAACGACTCTCCCTTCTTGGCATCGCCACTGCTAAGGGTAGGCTTATCTATTTTAGCAGTCTGACACTCTGAAATTTGAAGTGAGTTTTGAAATGGCCACAGCAGGCCCACCAGGGGCTTTAGGAGAGATGGAGACTCTTATTACACATTCCACATGTATGGCTTTCTACTGTGATGCAAATGGCCTACCTTTGTGTCTGGCCACCAGAAGAATAGGTTCCTGCAGGAAAGTTCACTTCTCACATTGCTTCATCCTAAATGCCCACCTCGGGGCACAGATGTTCATTCATTCTCTGGGTGTATGCGCACAGTCTTGGGACATCACAGGCACACGCTATGGAAATACAGATACGAGCACAGACTCTGTGCACTGCAAGACTCACTGCATGGTCACTGTATCCTAGAAAACATGTGACGAAGCTCACTGCTGTGCCACCGTGAGCTAAGAGAGGAACCTGGCTCGTTTGTCATGATGCCCACAAGGGTGTTGGAGACCTGAGCCAGCTGCTCCACATGCCCACGTGGTTCTCCTCTACAGGTCAATGGGACAGCACAGTTGCATCAAACACGGGAGGGTCTACACCACAGTGTTTTCATTTTTTAATAAACGACTAATAAAACTGCATTACAGATTTGAACCGAAGATCCTGAGGTAAAAACCAACAGAAAAATACACAAAATTTACATGCATAGGATAATTCAGCCCTGTGACTGTTAATCTTGATATGTCAATTTCATTGGATTAAGAATCACTTAGCAGATTAACCAAGCTCCTGAGTGTGTGTGGGTCGTGGAAGCAGGACCTTGGGTGATATATCTTGTTGTGGACCCTTCCTGTCCAGCACTGTACCCTGTTTTGCTTCCTGGCCATAATGAAAGAAAGAGTTTTGCTCTGCCACACTCTTCTATCATTCTATCATGAGGTTTATGCCTTGGGGCCAGTTGACCACAGACAGAACCCCTGAAACTATGAGCCACACTAAACATCTCCTTGATGGTGAGGAGAGATTGGTGCCAGGTAGTGACTCAGCTACAGAAAAGCTAATTAAAAAAAGTCTTGCCAAGTGCGAGAGTAAGATTGTGGCACTGATTGTACCCTGACCATGTGGACTGGAAGCCTTTGGAACTGGTTTGCAGGCAGAGTTTTGAATGGTTTGAAGATGACAACTAGAGATGTCTTAGAATGCAGTAAGTAGAGCCTGAAAGGTAACTCTGGTTGGACCTCAGAAGACTGAATGCTGATAGGGGTGGGACACTATACAATGCAGATGCAGGAGAACTTTTCATTTGAGAAAAAGGACTCCACTGACATTTGGACTAGAAACCACACATGTTATACTCAGGAAGAAAATGTGTCTACGTTTTGCCCATGTCCTGAGATTTTGCAGGAGGCTAAAATTAAGAACAGTGAAATAATTAATCTGACACAGGAAATTTAAAGACACTCCAACATTCATGATGTGGAATGGGTAGTGCTGAGTGTTTTTAAGTAGATTTATGGTGAGAAATGGGGACAAAGGGCAGAACAAAATAATCCAATAAACTTAAAATTTTGTCCCAGAAGGAACCATGTATAAAGTTGGGACCAAAGGAAGTGTGGCTGCTAAACAGATGAATGCCATTGAAAAGAAAGCAGGAAGAAAGCAAGTACTTTTTGGAGACAAGAAGAAACGGTCTCAGGAATCAGCAAAAACCCATCCACTGTAGACTCAAGAGTACAAAAGTGTTAACATTTTATTTGAGAAGAGATTCTTTGGGACCCTCGCTCAAGAAGCGACTTTTAGAGAACTGGTTCCCTGGGATCAATTTCACTGTGCTTAGCCATTCAGGCATTTGGAGGCTTCTGCAGCCGTGGTCCAATTTGGCCTGGCTACTGCTTCTACTTGTAGCAGACCCCGGGGGCATCAGAGTGATATTGATTTTACTGGAGGACAGAATGCAATAATTGTGGAGTCAAGAAGGTTTCCATCAAGATTCCAAAGGAAAACCTGGAAGGCAAGTCACCTGTAAAGGGGCAACACGTGAAGCTGTGGGAATAAAGCCAAAAGAACGTTGGAGCACCCAGGAAGCCACAAATGCCAGGAATGTGAGACATCCTCTTAGGAATGCTACAGCCTCAGAGTAGGACTAGTCTAAGAGAAAGGACATGTGGGCTACAACCAGCAAGGTCATAGAGGTCATGGGGATGGATATGCTCATGCCCTTTGGAACACACATCTGACAATGTGCCCAGGATGTTAGATATGGAGGTGCAGGATTTAATGTTTGTCCTGCTGGTTTTTGGCCCTGCTTATGTGCAATTCCTTTCTACTCTTATTCTTCCCTTTTGATATGGGTATGTTGATAGTGTCTGCTGTACCTTGGGATTATGTAACTTGGTTTTGATTTTTTACAGAGAATTACAGGTTAGAGTTTGCCTAGAGTCTCAGAAGACACTTGGATTTAGACTTTTGAAAACTCTTGAAGGGAAAACTGACCAACTGAAGAAGAGCCAGGTAGAGAGTAAGAGTGATAATAAGAAAGTAGACAAGTCTCACTCATGACTTCCTTCACAGTTCAGAAACTAATTTTCTCCTAACATCCTGCATTCTTCTCAGGAACACCTTGCTTTTAGTTTCTCAAGAGCACCGCTCAGCCCTCCTCTCTCAGCAGGCAGAGGTTCAGGTCAATCCCTGCTTGATCACGCCATCTGAGGGAGCTCTGTTAGCTTGTTCCTTGGTCCCTCATGAAGACAGCCTTTTGTCTGAAAGGCCATAAACAAGAGCTTCTCTCTTTTTCTAAGCAAGGCATTATAAATGGAGCACTGAAGAGGCCCTTAGGGCATTGCTGCTAATAGAGATGTCAGGGGAGATGGCTGATCTCACTCATGCTTTTGTTCCTCTGAGCACTGCACACCAAGCGGTGAGTCTAAGAGGCATTCTATCATGTTTCGCAAATGCAGTTTGTTGACAACACCTAGAAAACTCTCACTGTTGATCCTGCCTTCCGGCAATGGTTACTTTGTGGGTCTTATGCTAACCTCAGCATCAATCTGCAACATTTTTCAGCACTAAAAAAAAAAAAAAAATCTTTTGGGGAACTCATGCTGGATCAAGGTTGCATTAAGCTCTACTACAAATCAAAGGTGCCAAGGCTTTATTATGCCTCCTTTACTAAATATGGGAAGGGCAAAAATTGCAGACACTTTCAGCTACAATGATGTGTGATGATGCTCAGATACCAGGAGCGTGTTATCATTCTGAGCAGCTTACTGCACAAAACTATCTTGGCCGTGTTGTTTAAAGTTATGCAAAACTCATTACAAAATCATATGAAAAATAAAATTACATTTTGGCCTATCAGCAGATAAGAACACAAATAGTGCAATGAAAGAAGTCTGCGCTTTATGTACAGATTTACAGCACAATCATAGGACATGATGCCAAAAGGAAATTGGCTTTGTAGGCACAGGGGTCCCCACAGGTAGGGAAAAGACAGGGTAAAGGCCTCGTTAGATGTTATTAAAAATTAAAGACAATTTTGACCCCTATAGCTAGACTCTAAAAGCCAGACAGCTATAATCAAATAGTTAGAAACATAAAGGCAGCTACATTCCAACAGTTAAGGAGAAAAAGGCCAAGAGACTGGTTCCAGGAAGGCCCCAGATAATCTTATTAACATAAAGAAAACAAACTCTCCTTTTTGATTCTTACATCTACATAACCTGGCCCTAAGCCATCCACCCATCATATCAAAGAAAAGTCACATAACTACAAGAAATCGAGGCAGAGATAACTGACAAGCCCAGGAGCCAACCAAATTCCAAAGGGCTGACCCAAGGAGAAAACCAAAGTAAAAAGGGGCTGCGACTAAGGGCCCAAGAATATTTCACTTTCGAATGCTCCCTACTCGTACTCGTGGAGTAGCTAGCTATCATCTCCTTTTCCCTTTTTTCCCCCACTTTTAAATAAATTGTCCTCTAAATAAATTGTTTTCTCTTAATTTAAACTCGGTTTCTTTGATTCTTTACTGTAGCTGGGTTTAGGATCCCCGGGAATTACATTTTCTAGCCGGGCAGCAGCTCACAGTCCACCTCCGGACGTGACAGCTTCAGCAAAGACCATGGTTGACACCTTCCGGCCAGCACCACTGCCTTGACCCAGATCAGGAGATGGAGGCTACCGCAGGATAAGCAGGACCGAGCAAGATGCCAGCAGCATGGGAGAGATCTGATTCTGTTGGAGAAACAGGACTCGTTCTGCCCGAGAGTGTCCCAGACATCCCACCTGGGGGCAGACCCCGTGGGAAACCTTCTTGGTGGCTGGGTAATTCTGGAATCCTCATCTGGCTGGCAGAGGTTGGACAGTACCCTAGGGAAGGATTAACTGTGCCCACCCAGCTAGGAACATGTTAAACTTTCAGAGCCAATAATCAAGTATTCGGGAATCTTGCAAAGCCATTGTTAGACCACTCTCAGCTTGCAGCCGTATGAATAGTTAAGCCGCTGAATTTGGCAAATTCCATCCAGACAATCGAGTCAGTTCCCTGGCTCATGTCTGGACTACACATATACAAGAATTCTGGAGATGACTACACTTTTGTCAAATAAATTTAGGATGGCAATAAAAGATGACCTATATCTTGAAATTTAAGGTCAGCAAAATTCAGTTCATTTGTTTCTGGGCCTACAATTAGGAGTTGCATATCAGAAAGCCTGTGTTTAGGACAATTTGAAGTTATAATGCTGAGAATATCTTCTGGAATATCACCGATGGACTTACTTAATATAGAAGCCATTTTCTTTCATATCTACTCCTGATGTATCAGTCATCCCTTAAACTGAAATGCCGTAAACTTCATGAGGGTTTCAACTGTGACATAACTGAAAGGGCACCAAAATACTTGAACTGCTTCTGAAAGTGATCGTGTAACTGATTTAAAATTTAGCCACTGAAAAGCAACGTTTCATGAATAAATTTCATGGCACAAGTGGGAGAAAATTTGCAAATTCTGATCAAATGCATTTCTTGTGATTTAATTAACTACTTTTCTTCATGACTTTTCATATATACCCCAGGCCTCCTCCTATATCACTTATTTCACTGTATTTCTAGTTCTCTTTCAAAAATATCTTCTGGAAGCTGAACATAAGACTTTTTCCAGTTAAAACGACTGCTTTCTTTAAATTAGGTTGCACATTATCCTTTTGTGATTGGACGGTATCTTACCATAAAACTACATATTACAAGTAACATATTGCTGATCGTCTTAAGGCCTTTTAAAATGAGAAGATATATCATGAGAAATATATTTTTTGAAATCTACCTATCTATCATCTATTTGCCTATACCATACATTGATAACATAAATTCTCATTGATAAATATTATTTGAATATATGACAGCACTTTTTAAGGTAAAGTTTTATCCTAAAATTGAAAAAAAATCTTTTAGTCAGATTTGCACTCTACCAATTATATTCAACATCTATCTTTTCAAATTAATAATATAATTGATAGAGAAATGTTACATGCAGTTTTTAAAATCAGTCATCAATGTTGCATTCATTTTAAATAGATGTCAAGTATCAAGAAATAGCTGAGGAAGTCCTATTTTCTATGAACTCTTAAAGATCTGGGGAAATTAAATGTCAAGTGCAGTTGACAGTCCTCTCTGTCCTTAATGTAAATAGGAGCCCAGCACCTGGAGCTTCTGAAGAAAGCACTATAGGTGAGTATTCAGGGCCGTGCAACCCACGCAGGCAGCTACAGATCGGCACCACGGACACTGAAGAGTCCTGACACTCTTGGTAGCTTGGGTGGGGTCTAGCAGTTTCATTATGTATTAGCTACACAGAAAGTTGCAGGACAGAACTTCATTCAGAAACATCACTGAAAAATTCCAAGGGAAAGAAACTGATCATGGGGTATGAGGAGGCATGGAAAGCAGTTCTGATTCTCATCACCAGCAGAAGTCCAGGCCCCCAGGGCACACTCGCCTGACTTAGAGCAAGCCAAGAACTACAGAGTCCATGACTCAATGAAGGTTTCGTCGAGTGGTCATTAATCCAAGTGTCTGCTTTCCCCCAGCACCGCTCACAATGTCCCTGAGCGTGGGAGTCAGGCAGCGCCCCGGGTGCTGGGATTGCTGGTTGCTGTGTGGAAACAGAAAGTGGATGGCCCTGTGGGAGGCGAGCTCCTTGGGGCACATTCTGAAATAATTACTGTTCGGTTACAAGGAGTGGCCACAATCATAATTACAGTGATAGCAAGCCTTTGAATTATGCCTTCTGGTTACTGGTCACAGTTCTTTCCTTGTGTTTAGAAGGAGCAACTTACTCAGCCCTCCAAGTGTCTCTGTGCAGAAAAGTCTACGCACATCCAGGATTTGCAGCTGAAGATGCTGCTGTGTAGACGGCCTGGTGCCTGCTGAGCTACCAAGGGATGGGGCAGGGATGTGAATCCAGGCACTTTGACCTCAAGGCCCACATCCTTTATTTTTAAAATTCTTTTGTTTGTTTTGATTTTCATTTGGTTGTTTGGTATCATTTTTCTGTATCTTTTTGCAATGCTGGGAATCAAACTCAGGACCTTGTCCATGCCAGGATGCTGAGCTCCATTCCTTACTCAAAATTCCTGTTTTCAGTCCCAGAAATCCTCCAGATTTAAATATGAATCTTTGGAAGGGAGGAGTCCAAAAGCGTGAGACTTGCTCACTGGCCATTTATGTTTTCTGAGTGTCAGTAAATCCCAGGCCCCAGATTGTGAATAACTGGGAGAATGTCAACTAATAACATGGATCATTTTCCTAAAATTGAAAAATAGCTCTGAATAATGGGGGAAAAGCCTCATTTGGGTCAAAAATCCTGGACCAGGAACTTGGTTGCAAGCTAGTCTAGCCAGGTGCCAGGCCCGGCTGAGCAAGTCCTTCAACATGTTGGGTCGCCTAGTCTGTGAAAGGAAGGGGCACTGGTTCTATTTCTATCACGTCATTGCTGTGAGAACCGACTCAAGTTAGGTAGTTTCTGCCTGAATGGCCACAGAGAGTGCAGTGATCAGAGAGACCCTTAGAAAGTGTGAATGTGTTTCTCAGAGGATGAGGCTGCAAGCAGAAAGCAGGACACTGACGGGTCCCATGGGGGCAGATAAAGGAAGTGCTTCCAGTCAGCTGATATGGGCGGCTCTAAGTGTGGACCCCACTGGTCACTGGCCACCTCCTTCTGTGCTCACTGTCAGAGGTCTGACTTGTTTTGCACCATTCAAAATTGACAGGAAACAAAGTGTGTGATGAGACAGAAAAATTGCAAAAACACAGAGATACGAATTACGAGACAAAGGAGGAAAAGTGTGAAAGCGGAGAGTGAGACAGGCAGAAACAGACAATCCAAGTAAAATTTAAGAAAGGGTGCAGAAAAATTGGGGTAGTGTTAATTTATTTAACTTTGCTAATAAAAAAGACCTCAGTACACAAAAAGAAGTATGCTCTATATTCCAGTGTACACATTACCTCAAAAAGTCACTGATGATATTTGCACTTAGATAGTCTAATATAAAACACAAAGTCTCAGATTCCAAAGTCACATAAGTACCTAAATGCTGAAATGCTGAACACCTGAAATGCTGAACCCCTGAAATGCTGAAATGCTGAACAACTACAGAGAAAATATTACTAATATGTGTGTGTGTGTGTGTGTGTGTGTGTGCTGTATAAAAGCTTTTCATGGGAGAATTTTAATCTAGATAAAGTATTTTAACTGGTAAAGACGAAGAGAGGAAAGCTGTCACAGTTAGAAGTTCAGGGTGTGCCATTAAATAATACTGAAAAAAATTGATGATATACCCTAAGTTTGAGAAATTAATCAAAATAAAGAGTTTGAGAGTGGAAATTTGTCACATGAGCTAAGGACTGAAATTGCTTATAAAACTTTAGGGACGTGAGTTCATCCTGAAAATCCCAGAGGAAATCCTCACAAATCACATATTGAACAAGGATAAACTACTAGTCGCAACACGTCAAATCTGGATTTCTCAGACCTGGTGAGTGAACAAGAACTAGGTGAACTCAAGGACTGACTGGAAATTACCTGCTCTGGCAAGACTCAAATAGTTAGAAAATGTGGCGTATCTATTAAACAAAATGATGACAGGTTATAACTATGAAACCATCTTAGCTGTTTAAGAAGAAAAAGAGGAGAAATCCCAAAACACTGCATGAATCTCAACACACAGTAGACCAGCGACTGGCTGCCTTGTGTTTTGTATGCTTTGACTTCTCCTTAATGCATGCATCACTGTCTATATGTATGTATAATACATATTTTTAAAGAAAATAGAGTCATACAAAATAAAATTTTTGAATTAGCCGACAGCTGAAGATAGAGTTGAACTTTGCCAAAGAGCCAAAATGCTACTCTTCCCATCGGCAGGATACAGGAAATGGTCATTTGTTCAGAGACATTTCAAATACTGTCTGGATGAAGGTGGAAGGTTCACAAATACTCTACTTTAAAGGTAACAGTGTGTAGAAGCAGCACTGCTTTTGTTAAATGTCATCGATAGAATTAAGAAAGAAGAAAGTGAATACTGGGATCAATGATCTCTATAAAATACACTGCAGTATTCATTTGAGAGTGAATTAGAAAGCAAGGATATAGGTTTTCAAATAATCCAGAATTTGAAGTTAATGTAGGGTATTAACAATGAAGAGAAGAAATAAATCAGAAACAGCTAAACACGCCCCAAAGAATAAGTTGAGTAAGTCATTGGTGCGATTCCCTAACTCCTTGAGGGCCATGGACTAGACATTTCATTTGACACTCTATTTGTTAGCATTAGTAGGTGGAATGATACACTGTGCAAATTTTAGATAAATCAAGCTCAGGAATTGCATTCAACTCTCCAGTAACACCATGAACAAGACAGCTAGAATCCTCACAATGAATCCATTAAACATTTATTGTGGGAGCTACTGTGTTTCCCCTATTGTCCCTTTAGTTTCTTTCGAAATGTTACATAACACTTTTAAATTGAAAAATAAATTTGCTATTTTTAATCAACTTGCAAGATAATGTTTATTTCTATCGTAACATACAAAAATGTTTTCAAAACCTTAGTTAGAGAATTTAACTTTTGTGCTTTTCTGTTCCCAATGCAAATATTTGGGGAATAAACCAATTAGAAAGAATAGCATACATATTTAACAAGCTAAACGTTCCTTCATTTTAAACAAGTAATTAATTACCCTTGAAGGGCAAAATGATCAGCACTTTTCCCCCCTGAATGCGGAAATTATGCTCTCCAGTAATGCTTGCTCCTCAGTATAGCCATGTTTTCTCATTCGATGGCATCTTCAGTTCTTTCTCAGTACTAGTGGAGAGTCCTGGAACACCAGCATGGAATGCTTGATTGTCCCCACTAGTAACTGTTTTTGTTTGTTTATTTCACGACTTGGCAAACACTCCCACATCTCTTGCACACCATCTACCTGCTTTTCAGACTGTGAACACCACCAGCCCGTTCTTATTTTCAGGTGCTGAACTGACAGACAAAGACATCCAAGCTCACGCGGCCTGCCTCCCCTGCACTCTGAGTCCTCTCCAACTCTCGCTCCCTGTTCATTAGCCTTGTCTCCAAAACTGCCTCCTGGCTGTCTCCTTTACGTTCAGACATTCCCGTATCCACGCAGGAGCTGAGCGGCAGTGGGGAGAGTAAGAAAGTCCTGAATACTGAGGGTACCTCCCACAGATCTCCATAGCTAGGAAATGAACAAGCGTCAAGCAAAACACTTGCAAGCCACAGTCCAGGAAAGTCACTTAGAACCAAGTGTACTGAGATCCAAGTTAGCAAGGCTCCTCACTTCTCTCCAACAACTTTGTAATTTTAATTTTTTGACCACGCATTCCGCAAGTTGCCATGGTTACCCATGTATTGGTTTTCTACAGTCTCGGTGGCTGCTCTCCCCATCACCATCGGGGGGGTCTCGGCCCATCATGAATGGTCCCCGGGACCTGCTGAGTCCTAGGCCGGCTGTGCACACAGGTTCTCCCCACTCTCACCCTCCATGAGCCACGCTGAAGAACCGAAGCCCACATCCTCTCCGTCCAGAGCCCTGTGCTCACCTGGGTTCTGGGACTTGAGTTTCCCTGCTTTGGCTTCTAGCTCACTTTTTTTTTTTTTTGGTGGTGCCGGGGATCGAACTCAGGGCCTTGTGCTTGCAGCTTCTAGCTCACTTAACTCCTTCATCCCTGTTTTCTTTTCTCTTTTCTTTTCATTTCTTTTCTTTTCTTTGTCTTCCTCAGAGGATCTCATCCAGTTTAAAAATTATTTCCCAAATAATATTTTATCCTCATCACCTTGTGAATTTCCAATTGTGCGTGGAACATTCTTGTAAGTAACAAATACCTTCTTTTGACAGAAGAGACATGCAGTTAGAGTGGACTCAGGGTTCAATTTGCAGTGCAAGCGAGACATTTGAATTACCCATCTTATTATTACATTTCAGATAAGAGATCTGCTCGATTATTCTCTGTTAAGAAAAGCTGCCATGTGTTCATTCTCAATATCCATTCTCTTTATCAAGTCACACTTCTCAGAGATACGACATTTACACAACTGCTGGAAAGCTCCAGACCGGGGATATAGCAATTTTTCACTAAAAAACATGGTTATGTGTTTGTCAGATAAGACGTTGTTTAGTGTGTTGGAAACTATAAAAGTTATCTGCAAAAGAATGAATTCTCTACTGAAAGGAAGTTGAAAGCACTGGGGCTGTCTCTTCATTGATCTTTGTTCATGCAGGTGTCCTGTGAAGAGCTCTGATCACATGAGAACAAACACAGACTGATATGGAGACTGAATTCATACGGCAGCCCTTGTGTGGTGAGGAGCGCAGTCCAGGAGGGCCCTCCCGACGGCCTGGGCCAGGAGTCGACCAGGACCCCACAGGGAGTGTTTGCTGAGACTGTGGAGGGGCTGAGAGACAGCCCTGCTCAGCGTCACAGGGCACCTGCCTAAGAAAACGCACAGCACAGCGCAGGGTCACAGCTGCTTCCTCAGCGTGGTGGGGAAAGGTCAGGTGCACCCCACGAAGTCAGGCTGTGTTCTCTGTGCTGCGTCAACACGGCCCACTGGCCGATCAGCAGTTTCCGAGAAACATGTTGCCCCGCTTACACAGTTGTAGCTCTTACCTCCGCCTCCCTCCTGGCACCCTCGGGATGGAAGCGCCAAGTCCTTTACTTCTTTGTCACTCGTCAGGTCTCCGCAGTCACCCACCCGGATAAGCTCAAAGTGAACAGTGTCACTGAGATGTGGCACACGTTTCCCAACCTAAACTATAATTATTAACATTTTCATAATAGGTAGGGGAGTTGATTGTATGGCAGCAAAAAAGCAGGAGGAATTTTTGATATATTTACAGCTCCCTTTGGTTAACCAATAATAAATACTGTGTCCTTGTTAAAGTTCATTAATAGCAAAAAAAAAAGTAGAGATCCTAACTCGAAAATTTTGCCCAATTTTTGTAAGAAAACTTGTAGAAAGTTTTTTGGAAAATGAAATTTGTTTAAGGTTCTAAAAAGATGCTGTTGTAACATCCAAACTCATGTCAGTAACCTTCGTAAATTATTATCCATAGCTTTTCTTATGGTTTGGGTCTGGTCCACCAGAAAGTCTGTGTTCAGAGGTGGGGCTTTAGGGGTGAGCAGATGACAGGGTGCCATCCTCCATTACTGAGTTCTTCCACTGATGAGTTCATAGCTGAATGTGCCATTAGGAGGTGTGGCCTGCTTGGAGGAGGCGGGTCCCTGGGAGTGCATCTTTGAGGGGTCCGTCTCCTGCTGTGCCCCACCCCACCATCTCTGCTTCCTGGTTGCCATTAATGGAGCAGCTTTCTTCCACTATGCCCTCCTCCTGTGCCAGTTCTCCCTTGGAGCCAACTGGCCATAGACTGAACCCTCTGAAACTGTGAGCCTGTGAACGAAACTCCTTCTCAAGTTGTGTCAGATGTTTTCCCATTATAGGGAAAGCTGAGTAACACAGCTTGATAGTGATAGAAAAACTCTAGTTCTTCACAGACGGTAATGAACAGAAAAAACATTGGAAGTTTAAAATATACAACACTCCTTAAATGTGTATGCTGCATAAGAACCTGAAGTATATTGTACAGATGAGTGTGAGATGTAAATATTAGATATGTTATGTAATATTTATAATATATTACATAATAAGTTGTGTAATTATGTATATATTTACATCCCTCTAAACACTTAGCTATAGTATGTACTACCTCTCCTCTTCCCTCCCTCCCTCTGTCTCTCTCTTTCTTCCTCTTTCCCACCTCTCTCTCCCTCTCTTCCTCTCTCTCTCTCTCTCTCTCTCTCTCTCTCTCTCTCTCTCTCTCTCTGTGTCTCATCTATCTGGCATCTAGTTGGATAGTTGGAAACACACATGGCCTAGTTAGTTTTGGAACGATGAAATGAATAATGCATTCACATATAAGTGTGTTTATGTATATTTGCATTCTTACACACGTACATAACAAATCTCAGCAAAATGAACTCTACTAATGAACTCCTGTCCCAACTGAATAATGAGAAGTATACTTCCTCACATTTAAAAACTAAATGTTTTTTCTTAACTCCATTTTCAGAATGTTTTTAAAGAAATTAAGTATATCCCTTAAAGAAAGAAGTAGACAGTTTCTGGATTTGCCTTTTGAGTATTTGTAAAGACACAGTGTGTCTCAAGCCCTGAGCAACACGTGTGTGGTACCACTTTCCTGACAAAGACCTCGCATGGCCTGCAGCCTGAGGACTTCACTCTGGCACAGCACTGTCCTGCAGCGACATGCCATCACAGCGGGCGTGCTCTCCAGACGCCTTCCAGCACCTGAGTACCTGCCACAAAAGACACCCTCAGGCCCACATCACTTACACAGCCACTGCAGGGCTTCGCGAGCCTGGTATCTCTCAATCTTTGTTACAGTCATTGAGGAAGGTAGGATTTGATATGGAAGTAAGCCAAAAATTGAATTCAAGTCTCTGACTGTACATCCCTGATTACAGTCAAATCTTTAGATTCTTCTTCAACAGGCAGAGAACTGTCTTGTGTGGGCAACTTATAACCGAATACAACTTGCGTGTCCTTAATTCTCCTACATACTATTCATCTAAATAGGACCTAACATACCTTACATACTATATTTAGAACAAACCTCATTGCCTAGGGACCTATTGTTTTCGTTTTTGTTTTGTTGAAATTATTTTATTCTTTCATATGGTGATAATGCATTTTTATTTAGTGATCATGAGTTAAAACTTTGGAAACAAAAGAAGCCTTTTGATGAGAGTGCCGGCTGCATCCACCCTGGGTGTGGGACTGCATCAAGAGGAAACTAAATCAAAGTGCTCAATGGCATCTCAGTGAATGCTAGTAATTTCCTTTTTATTTTAATGTTTCTATGTCTATGAACCAATTTTTGACAGTTATTAACAAAAATCAGTAAACTTGTTGTCCCTTAATGTAACAGAAAATGCCTACAAAGTACTGCCTACTCATCCCATCCCAGGGAGATGGCCATGGGGGAGTCCTGAGCTCAGCCTTTATCTTCTGCCCAACCCCTTGGTTGGTGCCAAACTGAGCTCTACCTGTATAGCTCACAGAGCACCTCAGTTTTGAAGACCAGATTTAGTCCCTTGGACACATTAAAATAGCCGTCAGCACACAGTGAGTGTGGATTCCTGCATTTAGCAGGGTTTCTAGTCTGCTGGAGATTCTGCCATCTCAACCCTTCAGAGTTTGGCCTCCCTTAGGAGCAAGCCTCTCATCAACCTTCAAAGCAGGGAGCAGGTTAAAAAGGAATTAACATTCCCAGTGAGAAGGGCAGCTTTTTAAAAGCACTCTGGGAAGTAGAATAAGGATCAAGATTCCACAGTGAATTGAATTTCAAAGTAATCATAGTAATATCCCAAGCACTGAGTTCATAAAACACGGCAAGCTGCGCTGTATTATGCCCAGCAGCAGCGGATGGACAACCATCCCTCAGATAAGAAAAGTGGTGCCTGCATGGATTTCACTCTGAATGTCCTGGACGGACCAGCCTTTCCCAACAGTTCAGGCGACAGAGGGATAGGCTTGTCACCAGGGTCATTGTGTGTTCAGAGCCTCTTTCCTGACATTCCGGCCATCTCATCCTGACAGCAGTTGATGGAATTAAATGTTGTCCTATTTATTCGGCTTCCCTCCACCACTCAGATTTTAACCCCTGTATGGGGAAAGGTGCTTTCACAAGAAATAATGAGAAATACGCATTGCTAGAACCCTCTCAGGAACCAGGCTGCTTACCACAGACTTTGATCTAAAGTGCCTAGATCGCCAGAACCTCCTTTAGAGAAAGTCATTAGTTTGATCTCAGTCTCCATGAAGAACCCAGATGGGCACCTTTGTTCAGGAGTCAAGTCGTATCCATCACAAGTCTTCAACTCTGGTAAACATCAGCCACTCTCGAGGACAAGGAAACACGTCACGGGTCTTAATAATTTACCCAGATCAAACCACTGGTGACCTGGCTAGACCTGGATGTACAGCACAGGGAGCCAGCACAGGGCTAGGACTTAGAGGGTCTGGTTCTGAGTCAGCCAGGCACAAAAAGGCAGGGACAGGACCTCCTGGTAGCACCCCATGTGGAACCTAAAGATGCTGAATCCACAAAAGCAGAGTACAGGGTGGTGGTGACCAGAGGCTGGGGAGGTGGGCAGGGGGCAGGGCAGGTGTTGGTGCAACAACAAGGTTTCAGGGGCGACAGTCCAAGGACCCATGACACACGTGGGGACTCTACCTAGGAATAGCATACCTCCCGAACTTCCTAAAAAGGCAGATTTTTTAAAACTTTATTCTTTTCATTAGTACATACCATACATATTGATCACATTCATCACAGGGAATTTGTAGATTTTAAATGTTCCTCCAGAAGGAAATATGGATATTTTAGTGATAGGCGTGTCAATTAGTCCGCTCTAATGACTCCACAATGCATGCATGTATCAAAACATCACCTTGCATTACATCAACATGTATTAATACTCTTTGTCAATTAAAAATAGTAAAATGACTTACAAAAGGCCTGGCTTCGAAGCCAAAATTATCCTTCATCAACTGTATCAGGCGCCTCACCTTTTCCTAAGAGCCACTCCGTGGCATCTGTGGCCAGCACCACTCGGAGTCTGTGCAGTTACCTGCTCTTCTTGCTCTCACATTTGCCTGGACCCCAGTTTTCTTCAGCGCACTTAGCTGCTAGGAACCCACGCTCCCCGTGTTTCTTCTCTATGAGGATCCATCCTTTGTCCAGGACCTGTGGCTGGGAGCTGTGTGGAAGGGATCTGGAATGTCCCTGCAGGGACTGGACTCTACTCTACCCTTCTCCCAACGCAGGCTCTCTGAGAGGATCCTGTGCAAGTCATGTGACAGCCAGGCATCAGGGAGAGAGAGAAAGTTCTGGAAGGAGCTTTCATGCCATGTGATGCCAGCACATCTCTCCTTGGACAACTCTGTCCCCATTTTTCACCACATAGAAGAGTAAAGCCACAGTTGCCTGTTTTCCTTACTCAGGACCAGTTTCTAATTGACACAGGAAACTGTTATAAAAATTTAAGGAAAAATTCAAATAAAGTGTCTGATGTAATATTTGTTCCTTATTCTTAAAGGTACTTGTCTCCTGTCCAAAAGTCAGTCTCCAAAGACTCCATGTTGTATGCTTCTACGTGTGTCACATTCTTGAATGGCAGAGGCAGAGAGACAGAAAAGAGATACAGGCTGGGAAGGCCCAGCACTGAGTCCAGGGCGTGTGTGCATCCTACGCCAACGCAGGATCTGAGAGGGAGGTCTGCAAGCTGGTGGGAGGTCGACTGTGGATGGCAGTAGCTGTCACAGGAATTGATTGCTGTGAAATCTCAGATAGACACACACACACACACACACACACACACGCGCATGTGTATTTATGAACTGTGAGTTGAAGTCCCAGTATTCCTAGTATATTATCCCAGGGCCAATTTCCTGGGTTCTGTGTTGTGCTGTAGGTATGTGAATCACTCCCAGTGTGACAAGCTTGGGAAGGGAACTATTATGGTTTAAGTACAAATGTCTGCCAAAATCCTCATGAATTCAGCAGTGGGGCTTTCGGAAGGTGACTGGATCATGGGGCTCTGTCCTCATCGCTGGATTAACCCACGGATGAGTTCACGGCTGATGCGCTGTTGGGGTTAGGGGCTGGTCGGAGACGGGCAGCAGGAGTAAGGCCTGAGCCCAGGAGTCTTGTTCCCAGCCCCTCCCCTCTCTTCTTCCTGGTCACCATCGAATGAGCATCTCTTCCTCTGCCGTGTCCTCTACTGTGTCCTCCACCACATCCTCTCTGCCTTGGAGCCAACAGACTATGGGGTGGAACTGTGACCCAGATAAACCTCACTTTCTCTAATAGTGGGTGTCTGGTACTTTGTCCCAGCAACAGAAAAGTGACTCAGACTGGAACCCGGGACTGTCCTGCATAATTTGTGCAATTTCCTGTAGGTCTATAATTATTTCAAAACAAAAAGCTACAAAATGCCCTGTCTGGTAACAGCCGGTACCCCCCACCCCCAGTTCCCAGGTGTCTGTGCTGGGTTTGGGCTCTGCCAGCTGAGCCCCACTGGCCCTCTGGGCCCTCCTGTGTGCAACAGCACCCAGCCTTTGCCTCTGACTGCCACCAGCTCTTCCACCCCAGACGTGACAACCACAAAGGCCTCCAGACATTGCTCTATGTTTCCTGGGAGAACACGTGACATACGGAAAGTTAGAAAAAGATTCTTCATTTTACAAAAAGTTTGACCTAGAATTCTTTTTCATAGTCAATTCTAATAGAATTTGAGCGTGATTTCTTCGCATAATCTTTCAACTTCAAGTAGCGAATTCTGTACTACGTACTATGCAAACATGTGTTAAATATCGATGTGCTCATGTTCCATTGAGGGATTTTGCTAAAGATCAGGAGCAAAACAAGTCTCCTCTTGTTAATCCCATCAAATGAAAGGTGAGACAACAAGAGAATACATAACCTGGTGGCGCTCCCCGGGGAGTGAAAGGTTCTGTCCTCAGTCGGATTCCCCATGTCCATGACTCCACCTGCAGCCTTGGATCATCGGGGAAGGGGACATCTCCAGAGGGTCACAGGAGCCCTTCTTCACTGTCATCTACTTCCATTCCATAAAATTAACTGAATGATGTTTTGGTTCAATAAACTGTATAAATGTACAATTTGAATTTCGACATACAAATTTATATAAAGTGATTATTTAAAGTCTTGATATGCTTCTTGATTTCCAGGACACAGTGTTTGCTCCTGAGGTGAATGGTCAAAGAGACACAGGAAGCCTGAAGGGCAAAAATAAAGGGTGTGAAATGATTGGGATGGTTTCCTATCCTGAAAGTTGGAAGGTGATGGACAGAAAACCTCTGGATACAATTATTTCTAGAACTAGTTCTCTGTGTGAATATAGGATGGTGACTAATTAAAGTTTTAATACTATGTATATATTATAAAGATGCATTTGATTTGCATTTGTCTACAAAAATATGATAAATAACATAAGCATGAGATAACTGCTTGTCAGAGAAAAATACGAAAATTAAGATACACTTATCCTGAAATTTCTTCAGGAACCCAAAATATCAACCCTCCTGACAGAGCTCTTGAATGACGATCATTTTAATGAAAGTTCTACCCTGTACCATTCAATAGAAAACTAGACTTTGAAAACTAGACTTCTCATAATTTTACTAAGCTATTACAGTATACAGGTAACATGATTTATGAGATATTGATTCAAGTTTGCTCATTTGAGTCAGACTAGCAAAATCAAGATATATATTATTAAAACGCAGAATGACACCAGCTCATACTTCAGTGCAAGCTCTTTTCCTTGGTTTTTGGCACTAATTATAAGAATGCAAAATAAGCAGTTTTAAAGGTGCACACAAGCTACACATTTTAAAAGATCACCCAATTGTACCAAATTAATTCAAGAAAGCATAGTTCCCTCTTAGAGTGATTTATTCATAATGCCATATCAACAGGTCTAGAAGAGTAACTGCAGAACCCAACGGGAGTTTTTAAAACAGATAATACTCAGTTTGTGTAAGGGGGAGAAGTAAGCATCATGTGATGGGGGATCTCACAGGCTAGAAGAGGAATTTTAATGCCAGAATATTTAACTATCTCCTGAGAACTCATGGAGTTGCCGCATACCCAGGACAAGAGCACCTCTTCATTCTTAGCTCACTATATGTCAAGACTGCAATTTTTTTTAGAACTAAAAATGCCCACTCCTTGGGGCATTTCATTAACCCATTCCTATCTGTGACACTTCATTGGAAACGTTTTTCATATTTTTTAGCCATGCAAACTTGAAATGAGTCTTGAAAAAATGCCCACATGTATTTTTTTTTTAATCCTGTTCCAAGCAATCTTCTCCTTGAATTTTCCCTTCCTCAAATTTCTTTGAGTGTAAATTTCCAAGGGCACTAAATTAGTTATAGTAGGTGAGAAATCAGAACAAAATGCTTCTGGAAAACCAATGCCCTCCTGTCACAGAAACATTTCCAAGTATAGACATGTCAATATGCATGTCTAATAATGACGTGTACATGTCTCTTTTGTTTTTCCGTGATGTTGGGATTTTATCAGTGCTAACAAGACGAATGGGCCACAATCGTATTTTTTGTTTTCATGCTAAAGCGTAAGCTCCTCCTAATCAATCTCACTTAGGGTTCATCAAGATTTTGACATCAAAAATGCAATGTTTTATTCCATTGGTTTTCTATATTGTTTTCTTATCTTCATTTTGTTTGCATCTGCTCTAATCTTTATTAATTCTT
Organism: Hystrix cristata; assembly: GCA_004026905.1. NCBI lineage: Eukaryota > Metazoa > Chordata > Mammalia > Rodentia > Hystricidae > Hystrix > Hystrix cristata. Next base: position 81,285 of record PVJO010003993.1, read on the forward strand.
TCCTTTGTTCAGCCTTGAAACTTGGTTTGCTGTGTTTTCTAGTTATGAAGGTATAACTGAGGTGTTGATTTGAGATCTTTTTTAGTGTAATTGTTCAGGGATATAAATGTCCCTCTTAGTGTTGCTTGTATGGCATCCTGTGTGTCTTCGCATGCTGTGTGTTGATTTTTGTTTGCATAAAGATATTTTTAAATTGCTCTTTTGATTTTGTCTTTGACTGAGTGGAAATTGAAGAGTGTCTGATTTAATTTCCTCCTATTTCTGAACTTTCTGGGGTTTCTTCTGCTATTTAGTCTGAAGTATTAATTCTGTAGTGAATCATCACACCTTCCCATTACAGGCCACTTTGATTTAAAATACATGCAATTCCTTCAGATTTACACAACATTAAGACACCCACAATTCCTATGGATGTGAGTTACTGCACTGTGGCTTGTAGTCACCTTATAATAGATGTAGCAGACCACTCGAGGAGGCTAAAACCTTGTCATGCCACACCAGAGCCAAGAGGCATTTCTTGAGACGCACTTCCATCAGGAACTCTGGAAATACAATAGAGAATAACAAAATTCTGCCATAATGTGATAAATGTGGTTCAAAACAGTCAGATATAGCGATCCTGTCCCTGTGGCATTGTTAATCTGTCTCGGGTAGCATATGTGGCAAGACAGTCAGGAGGCCTGATGCCACCTGAGCCTGCCGGGAGGGCCGCCTGCTCCCTGGCTGGTGACTGTGACGGCTCTGCGTGGTGAGCCCAGGACCTACCATGCAGGGTCCCAGGTTCCTGGGCCCCTGGCTGTCGGTGCATATTTTTGTCCCTAATGTGTGAGTGTTTAGGATAGAAGAGATTGCTGAGCTAGAACAAAGACCTTGTGGTGACATGCTCTCGTTTCCAGAGAAAAGCCTGTGTGTCTTCCCTCTCCTGGGTTTTCCTCCTCCCCGTGGCCCACCGTCCACCTGGAGACCAGGACTTGAGGTCACTATGTGTGCCCGCTGGGTGTGGAAAGAAGACAGAGCTGACAAACAACTGGGTTGACTACATTTCATGCTACCTTAGATTTAAAATCCCAGAGATTTAAAGCCCATTAGTTTGAAAGTGTTATTATAAAATTTTACTTTCATTATTCTAAACACAGTCAATCTTCCATCTCTGAGGGTTTCACATTCATGAATTCAACTGAGCAAGGACTGTGTGCTAGGTAGGTGGAGCAGTGATGGTTGCATTTGTTCTGAATATCAAACTTTCTTCCTTCTCATTATTTCCTAAAAATGTAACAGCTGTTTACATGGCATTACATTATTGTAGATATTGTAAGTGATCTAGAGATGATCTTAAGCATATTGGAACACGTATGTAGGTTATGTGTTGGAAACCAGGGGTTTTCCAATCTCATACACTGTGTTCTTACTTCTGCAGATGTTAGTATTCTGATTCCGGAACCATTTGATACCACGAACAATTCCTTGGAAATATATAAGAGCTAACGGGAAGGGGTGCATAATATCACATTTAGCACGTGAAATCTACCCATCTGTCTGTCTACAGAGATAGATATAGACAACAATATTAAAGGCTGCAAACTTCTTTGTATGCAGTTAAGATCTGATTAATATGTGAAGGCATCACAGCACAGTGTTGTCCACAAAAGGCCTCTCTCACAGGTTGAAGCATGTGTTAGTAAATGGTAAGTCCGCAGTAAATATAAATCATGTCGTAGCTCGTACATTTTCAAAATACTGTCATGAAAGGGTTTCCTGATGACTATCTATTTGTAGCTTTGGACTCACACATAACTTAGTGAATGACACAAGTCTTAATGTGAAGATTTCTGTAATATTTTGACATGAACAGCTGGCAATGCTTGCACCTTAGCTTTGTACAACCATCTCAATCTGGAAACTTGGTGAGGTGTGGAAAGGCTTATTTTATATATGCAGAAATTTAGGGGTTTAACTGTGTGTCAAGATTCTTCAGGAAAGAAGAGCACACCCAGAGGAAATGCCTTGGGTCTTATACTTCCTCACTGCTCTTATGGACAGGAAAGGTCGGTCTCCTGAGCGTTGCGCTTCGGCCGTGAGAGGGACCCAGCAGAGCACTGTGGTCCGCGAGCCCCGCAGGCATGCCAGACCTGAGGTGGCACCCCAGTGTCCTGGAGGCTCAGTACCTGCCAAGCAGCACCTTCCCGTCTCCCCCAAACCCCAGTCCCTGGTCACCTCTGCCCACATCTGCTTCTGCCAGGGTGACTGTAGAGACCACATCTGAGTGGCATCGGGAACACGGGTGCTCAGCCCAACATCACATAGCATCATGTGACTCAAGGGCATCTCTCAGGGATGTCCAGGGAGACCCTGCCGTGCACTGGAGAAGGAGAGATCGCTCTGAGGCCTCAGATCCACACTGGCTCAGGGACTCTTGGAGGAACTAGCTTTGTCCCACCGCTGCCGTTCCCCACTGCCGTCACTCCTGGCCCGCCAGTCTCTTCCTCCAGCTGAGCTCTGAGATGCTTGTGGGATTCCTGTTGGTTTCTTTACTCTACTGCCTGCCACACAGCTGGCAAGACCAGAAAGTTCTCTCTCCTCTCTGAGTGATCCTGTGTGTGGATCACAGTCATGACTGGAGGGTCCACATTTATCACTACAGATCTTCCGGCACCAGCTGTGCCTTTGTCCAGCAAAACGAGAGTCGCTGTGAGGACAAGGCTGCACGGGAGCTGCTTTGTTATGGCCGCGTGCATGTTTGAACTCATACTTGGTGAAAAAGCTGTTCTATAGGTAACGCTCATCACTTAAAGTTACTAGTTCCAGCTTCCTTTCAGGTATGTTAGCATCGTTGGACCTGAGAACTCATGCCCCCTCGCTTACGTTGTTAGGTAACACACACCCGCGGGCACTCGTGCCTGCTCTTGGCATCTGTCCTCACTCCCTCCGGCCATGGCAAAACCTCTTCCTTCTCCAGAAGTTCTGTGTTCATTCCTCAGACTCATTTGTTGAGTTTTTCTTTCCAACTTGCCGATTTCCATCATCTCTAACATGATGATCCACGCCAGGAAGGCCCGTTTTCACACCCTGTCCTTAAAGGGCTGGCTTTACCTGTGCATCTTGGTCCTTCTCTTTCTCAAGCACTGCAAACTGTCTCAGCCTGTGGGGACGGTCTCCTGACACCCTCCCCAGTGTTCAGGGATGAACAAGCACCGTGGCTTTGCTAGTTAGGGGAAAAAGCTTTTCAAAAGTTAGAACGTGATCATTTACTTCCAGGGATTAGTCCGAAGCCACATTCCCTAAGGAGTGTTGTGCCGGAGGTCAGTAGGAGTCTGGAGGCCACAGTTTCCATAGCCAAGAGACTTTAGGGAAGGCTTGTTTGTGGGCTGTTCTGATCACGTGGATGATTTTGCACACCGTTAGTAAACCTGGGCATAAGCATCGGGTGAGAGTTGGTGGCATCTTCAAGCAAATCTACTTTATTTCATTGTGAGGAATATCTCACAGGAAATTTTCTGCAGGTCTCACTTTCAGCCGTGTTTTTGTTGCCTGGATGTATGTAATGACAGTCTGGAGGCTACGCGCTAAAATGCCTTCATTTCAAATCTGATCAGAGCATAGCCAGGGTCGCTGTAAGAACACAATGATGAGCAAGACCGAGGTGCTTATTTGTGGTGTAGGGAGGAGCTCTGGGCCTCTGTAGACCACACAGGTCACTCTGGAGTGACTGAGTAAAGAGGACAAAAATGATAAGAAAATGTAAACCAGCTTTGTAAAATGTACATCCAACTTGGGTTGCCCTCCCACCGCACAGTCTGGCTGCTTAAAGCCTTCCTATTCTTTCGGGGAGTCCCCGGTGGGTGGTTTCCTCTGCCTCCAAAGTCGGTGTCTGGAACGTGGTTTGGTCCTGTTGTGGGCAGCAGGCCATGGTGGCCCTCATGATCCCATTCCTGAGGTGCACATCCTGAAGGGCAGCAGGGCACCCCTGGGCCAAAGGGAGTCGCGCATAACCATGTGACATGAGCAAGGACCCCAACAGCTGTGTCCCGCGGTGCAGCCTAATTTGGAAGCGTCAGGCCATCGTATCCAAGGTCCCAATGAAACAGCCGAGGAGTCTTCCCATGTCGCTCAGAGACACCACTGTGGTTGTTATGCCAAACTCTGATGTCACGCCCAAAATGCCCTATTTAACACAGCAATGTTTTCAGCAGCTATACAGAGATCTCCAGGTTTGCTTTCACACGTGGAGCATCAGTACAAATTTTAAGCCTTACATACGACATCTACTTGTGCGGGAATCATCCAGTTATTCTACAACGTATGTACAGTGGTAGCTTTTGTCTGTGACTACTGTTGCCACGTAAGAGGACTCCTGTCTCTTCGGAGTATCTATGTGGACCTGGGGACCAGGAATGGGCTTCAAGTGAGGAACAAGTGCCCTTGTGGCCCAGGGAGGTTGGGCAGGGCTTCCTGTCAAACGGGGAGGGGGGAATCGTAGGTCCTCAGGGACACACACAGAAGTGGTGATCTGCTTCCCAGAGAACAGGGCTGCGGTTCAGAAGTGTGAACTCCACCACCATCTAGTGGCGGTGGTTGGGAGCGTGGTCAGAGTGACACAAGGGAGGTGTTCATCCTCCAAGCAGCCTCCTCCTCTAGAAGTTCTGTGCGACATGGGCCCGCACCCGGCACCCCGGTGTTTGGTGGATTCACTCCTCTCTTCTGTATCTGGATGAAGCAGGTATGAGTCATGCCAGGAAGAGGTGAGAAAATGGTCACGCAAATCACTGTGTGTTCTGCGGTCCAGATTAGAAGCCCGAGCTGAACAATGAACTGCAACCCAGCAGGCCGAGGCATTCACTGCAGGCACTTGTGTGAAGTAAGTCCAGGTCTTGCTTGTGTGACTTACGTTAATTCATCTGCAGGAGACTTGACTCTTTTTCAGTGTGCTTGCTTTACACCACATAAAGTATCGTGCAGTAAAAACAAATAGCACACCCTTCCACTCCCGAAGGGGACCATGTACAATGTGTTTGCTAAAACTACAGCATAAAATATTCACAACTGTTTGCTCAGGAATATAAGACACTGATTCATAAACTGCTAATTCATCTTTTTCATTACAACAGCACTTAGCATTTCCATGTCTACTTTAGAGAGCTCAGTCACTTTATGGAATGTGCATTTTCTATAGTGAAATTTATGAAGCATCATTTACTTCAGGCAAATTCCAGACTGACATGGAATAATTTATTTTACACAAATTATTTATCACCTCACACGTTATCAAGGCTCAAAAAGGTTTTAATTTCTTAATTGCAGCTAGAAATATAGGCCAGGAAATAAAGAACACAGCCAACTAACGATGGCTCACCTATGAGCACATGGAATAAATGTGGTCAGATGTTACAGATCCCATAAATACTCTAACCCCCCACCCCGACTCTGCCTTCCTGCTGTCTTTCTTACACAGAGAATAATGCGTTCTCCTTTGTGAGCAATGCTTGCCCATCCACACGATGATTTAATCTACCTGTGAGATCCTGGGGAGGGGCAGGGAGCTAAGCCTCCTCCCGCAAGGCTGGAGCGGCCCACATGTGCCAGGCGGAAGGGCTCAGGGGCCCTCCGCACACACGCGGAAAATGCTGAGTTACATTACTGAACAAGAGGATGACAGGTGTGAAGTTTCAGATTTACGAGCGTGCTTGGGCATTTAGGAGATGTGTGGCCCTCAGCTGCCCCTCACGGCGCACAGAGCACAGCACACAGCGGCTCTGGGTAGCTGGCCGGAGTGGCGAGCACGGTCGCTGGACTTCGCCTGGTCCCGGCACACAGCAGCACCGCCCAGCTCCCGCCGCCACCGTGCAGGGCTGGCCCTGGCTCCTTCAGCCCCGAGGCTCAGCCCTGGATCACTTGCAGCTTTCCACCCCACCATGTGCAGTGGGCAGGGAAGGGACACGGCGGATCGCTGAGCTGCAGGGCCTAGCTGGGCGTCACCAGGACTCTGTGTTTTTGCCAGGTGAGGTAAGAGGAAACTCCCTGAAGAGTGGGAAGCAGGCGATGGACACAAACTGACACTTAAAAGATTTACTCTGATTTCTTTGTTGAGAGTAGATGGAACAGAAGCCGGACCGGCAGCAGAGAAATGAGTTCAGGAAAGAATTGCAGCGATCCAGCTGTGGCCTGGCAGCTGCCAAGGCCTGTGATTGGAAGGAGTTGGAGGATGTGGAAATGAGGCACACAAGAGGCAGAGTATGTGGGGTAAGGGGAAAAAGAAGGGTGGGAGATAACTACAACCTTCTCACCTCAGCTGATATTATCAAAGAAGGTGGAGAAGGTGATGGGAGAAATTGCACATGGAATCCAGAGTTTGTTTTGGAATGGTCTGTCTGAGAAGCTTCCAGACATATGAGAGAATATGGCAAGGAGACAATCAAGTGTGTGAATCTAGATGTGCAAGAAGTCCCAGAAGAATAGTATTTGGAAAAGGTCAACATGGAGTTTGGGTTTTAAACTACCAGACCTGAGAGAGCAGAGTTGGAGAAAAGAGGACCAAGATAATGTCGAGCACTCCAGAGTTCATCGTGAGGAGGTGACCAGAGGACACGTGACAACACCCACTCCAGGTCCGGGTCGGGCATGCCGAGGGCCCTCCCATGGGACAACGTGGTGGTGCCGGGGGACCAGGGCAGTCTGGAGACACAAGAGAGCCAGTTTTTAATTCACTTTCTTCTAAAGAGAAACGATAGCAAGGACACGATGAGAAATGTACTAGTCTACAATACACTATAAATCAAGAAAAACGTATAAATATGAATATGAACGGTTCAATGACTTATCAATTTACTTTTAATCTGAATGTGTTTAAAATATGTTACCTCTCTCCCATCTCTCCTTTTTCACATGTAACTTGATGTTTTTTTCCTCTCTCAGGGAAATTTATCAGGACATTATAAAGCTAGTTTCAAAATATCCTATCATGTGGAAATGTGCTTGTCTATGATAGTAACATAAAGCAAAGCCAGGGAAGATAGCAAAGCAGATAGCATCTCTCACTAGTTATAATCCAGCATAGTAAATGGCCCCTGCATAACCCCTAGTAGGAGGTAGAGCATTGTGCGCCCCTGTCTGGATTTGTGTTCGTACCTATGGTTTTTATTTTAAGAGGGAGGTGAGCTTATTGATTCTCAAGATCCCCTTTTTCCTGGCATGTTGTACTTACTCTATTACATAAAATGGTAGTTTGTAACATAGTCTTTTATAAAGAAAGGGCATAAAATATTTAACTATGAGCCATTTTTATAAAGATGAAAATATTCTCATGAATTTGTAAATTTAGCAGAATGCATTAATCTTACATTTAACACCATAATATTTAAGGTTTTATGCCTTAATTTGTCTCATAACTATATTTATTCTTCAAAACAGTTTAACTTATTCAAGAACAGAAAATAATAAAGAATGATAGATAAGAGATAGTAGATTATAGACAAGCTGAGATCAACTATAGATTTATGGCTTACTTTATCTTCTTGAGAAGTTATTGGCTTATATGTTTGGATCAAAAACTTTATTGGTGAAGTGCTTTTCTGATTACAATACAGATACTCTTAATTTAAGAGTTTATAATCTAATTTGTGAAGGAAACCGGCCCCTAGAAGGTTGGAATTATTTTTCCTGTAGTCACCTGTCAAGTGTGGCCCCATTTCCAGGATAGCTGCCTGGGATGTTTAATTCACAGACACCTCACTGCTGTGTACTGGAACCACACAGCAGAGGCCCCTGCCCTTTGGAGAGTATATGTGTGTTTCTTTGAGGAAAATGTGTTCTCTGGTTGTGATAGGGAATGCTTCAAGAAATTTTAACCCCAGAAAGCAAGGCAAGGTCTTCCTACAAACTTCCCTTTGATGATCCTAGTTGCTTCTCAGTGAAGAGCTTCATTTTGTAATGAGGGGCCAGATAAGTGGGATTCTGCCACCTGCAGATGTTGATTAGAAACTCCTCAAGGGCAGACCCCCAACTTCCAGAGCAAGGAGTGGGAGCTCTGTTCTGTGGTCCCCATAACCCTCAAACAGCAACTCTGTGCCAGGGGAAAATGGGCAGGGCACCCTGAGAAGCCTACTTCTCATGCTGGAGCATCAGTATTTCCCAGAATCCAACTCTCTCTATCAAGATACTCAAGAGTCATGGAAAAAGAAGTTTCACAGGGTTTGCTGTCTGGGATCCCTGCCTGCAGGTCCCTCTTAGGCCTGTACTGTATTTCCATCCTTACTTAACTCACTGGAATGCAAATCAGTCTCACTTGGACTAGCTCCACACCAGGGCACCTCACATCAAACTGGAGCTTCTCTGGAGGTGGGCAGAGGTCCTGGGAGAGATGCTGATGAGGAGGGAGGTGGGCAGCCCTCTGGATGGTCCCCCATGCCACCAGGCCAACACTCACAATCACAAGTTCCCGTGATCTTTTGTTAGGGGATGCCCACCTCATAGGGCACAGTGAGGCTGGGTCCGTGGCTGCTCTCCCGTAAGGCTGGTGGCTGGCGGCTGGGGGCCAGCGTAGCAGATGACCTGCTGCTGTTCCCTTCCTTCCCAAAGCGTGCCCACCTGCCCATACCTGTCAACAGATGGCTTGCAAAGGTAAAACGCCCAGTGGGTGAGGTGGTGCACGCCTGAAATCCTGGCACTTTGTGGGGCTGAGGCTGGAGGATCTCAGGTTGGAGCTTGGTCTGGGCAACTTAGTAATTTAGGGATATCTTGTCTCAGAATTTAAAAAAAAAAAAAAAGCCCTTGAGGATATAACTCCGTGCAAAGGTCCTGGGCTCAGTCCCCAGTGCTGAAAAAAGAAAATAACCCCCACTTTACAATAAAAGACTAAAATGAAACCTTGGTGTGTATGTTAAAACATGTGTATTGTACAGATCTACGGGAGAATGATTTTGTGAAGCTTTTATATTTCTACCATCGACCTGTTTAGTAGTCTGATGCTCCCGGTTACAGGCATTTTTAGCCTTTATGTCATGCACAAGGAGCCAGGGCCCAAGGGCTCAATGGAGCAATTCCTAAAGATGAGGCGGGAATAGAGGAGGGGTCTGTAGGCCCAGACGGCCTGATGGGGGAAGTACAGAGTCCATCCTCTGTGTCATTTCCCTGCAGTAACGTGGGGCAAGAAACAAGCAGCCCTATCTCTCCTGGAAGGCTGCTCCTTGAGGTACCCCGGGCGGGTACCCAAGTCATATCATTCACCATGCACCCTCAACGGCAGAAACGTACAGGCACCAGCTGGGGTGAAACTGGAGATGCTTAGGGGCATATCACAGGCCATGGACAAGCAATGGTGCTGACTATTTCAAAGGGCTACTGGACTCTTAAACAGACTACAGCTTTTGTTGGGGAAATAAAAAGTCCTATTCTGTGAACAGGCTCAGGAAATGTCTTATTTAGTAGTAGAATTTATTGACCAACAAAGGCAAAGTCAAACAGTAGGTGCACACTTAATAATGAAGCCGGAAAAATGAGAGAGAGCAGAGCCTGAACCTCGGTCTCAGGATAAGAGGCAACGTGGGACCCGGGGAGGTTTCGGCTTGCTAGCCACAACATGAGTCAACATGCTAATGACCTGTCACAGGGCGCCAAGGAGCTCTAGGGTGCCAAAAGAAACGGTTTCTCCACCAACTTCACAGGCAAGAGGTCTCACTAATTATTGTAAATGGCAGTAAAATTCAAGTAAAAACAGTCCATTTTTTTGTGCTGTACATAGATGTTTTAAGTATGCAAAGATCGTGGCGCATTTAATCACGCGTCTTCATGTCTGGAAAGGAAATCTCCTCAGAGAAACCTTGTTAGCATCCATATGGATAGGGCTTGTCAGTGCCGCCTCGCAACAGGCTTTGTGTCTAATGGGGGGAGAGAGAGAGACAGAGAGAGAGAGAGAGAGAGAGAGGGAGAGAGTCCTGATTCCACCATGGATGTTTTGCATGTTTTTTGCAGTAAGGCGCTATGGTCAAAGCTTTTGGACAATGCTACAGAAATGATGGACTTTATAAAATAAAGATCGGTTCACATAGGAATTTTTGAAGGTCTGGGTGATTTTCACTTTCACAAGATGAAAAAGGGCTGCAGAAATTAGCCTTAGTAGTCATTTATCATCACGAGAAACAGGTTTCTGAGCTCCCAGGAGAAAATCACTTGACGTCAAGTAATGTCATTATTGAATATGAAAGGAAGCCGAGCTGTTAGACTGAGCCGTAGTGCAGAAATCTTGGACCGTTTTCACCGGGGCTCAGGTTTAGGGTGAGGGAAAGGTTGTCAGTCATTCTGTGATCTCCTGGCAAAGGGCAGAGGAGGTTGGGCGGCCTTGGCCTGGGGGGTGCCAGGAAAGTGGGCTGGAGAGGGACTTCCTGGAGTGCTCCGCTCACCTGGAAGCTGCCTCTGAGAGAGGCACCCCCACCACACTGCCACCACAACCACAGGAAATCTTCCAGGGCAGGTTCTGGGGTGACGGGGAAGGGGCGAGCCATGCAGAGGGCAGAGCCCCTCGGCTGGGCTGAGTGCAAGCAAAGCTTCTTCCTGTGTTAGACACGTCAGGAATGAGGACAGACGCTCGCCCCTTGGTAGAAAATGAAATGTGTGTGTGTGCTTACCTCAATTTTATAATGAGAAAGTAATACTTGTTCAGCAAAACAAGAAAAAGGACATGGTCTAGTTTTCACTTCAAGATATAAAGCTGATTTTGCATTTGTACTCTGACTGTTCTCACAACAAAGAGATACTACATATTTGAGGTGATGAATATGCTAATTACCTTCATTTGAATATTTCATGTTATATACATGTAGGGAAATATCACAAAGTACCCGAAAAATGTGTGCAATTATATGCCAGTTAAAGAGAAAGAAAAATATTAACATAAAATTTGAAATCTGATCTAAAATTCTTCTATCTATACTGCATAAAAATAAGCTTACATTTGTCTTTTCTTTTTTGCATAATTTTAAGTTCAGGAGAACTAGATCTCTTTGAAATAAATTCAATCAGCACCAAAAATGGCACTACTTTGTAATATAGAAGAATATGAATTATTTTCATTAATTTTTAGATGATTCTTATTTGAAATTAAATTATGAAATATTTACTTACTTAAATCTCTTAGATCTATTTTGAAATAAGTATGTGCTAAATGGTTATAAAACACGCTTATTTTTTAAAAAGATTTTTAGTCAGCTATAAGGGTTTTCTGAACTGCGATAATGTACCTTAAAATACTAGAAAAAGAGATTCCCAGATATTCTGAAGTAGATCAGGAAAGGCAGAACATGGGGCGGGAGAGACCCAGGGGTGCTGAAATACAGATGGAGTTAAAACTCGGAGAGTTCAACCTAATGAATACCCCACAGACACACTTTCTGTGGTAAGAACATTTAAATTCACACAATTCGTTCTCGTAATCTTTATGTTCTATTGTTTTAGAGACTGAAATGACCTATACCAACTATGCTTTCAGTTTATATAAATTCAATCAGCACCAAAAATGGCACTACTTTGTAATATAGAAGAATGTGAACTATTTTCATTAATTTTAAGATGATTCTTATATGAAATTAAATTGTGACATATTTACTTACTTAAAATGGAAACAAGTCATTCTTATTTCATGGTAATTAGTGGAGATAGGGAACCTGTCCTAAGATTTTATGGTAATGAACGAAAAATCGTACAGGAGAAGTAGTCCCCACACGTCCCTGGCCTCCTGGCCTTCTGTGGGGCTCTGGTGGCCTGTGGGGAGGACAGAAGCTCTGGGTGCCGCTGTCACCCTGCCACCTGCATGCCGATCTGGGACCTGCGAGGACAGGGACGTCCCAGAGCTTGCCGAGAGACAGACGCGCCAGCCATGTCCTTTCCGGGATGTTACAGTGATTTGGGAGGTCATTAGCCACCTGGTTAGATCAACCACTCAGCGACGCAGTGTGTGATGTGGGTAGCGGATCTGTCATTTGATCCTGCAGCAGCTCAGTGCTTTGGTTCGTTGATCACTGTGTGAAGATTTTAAAGAGGTATTGATGCTCCGAACAACAGAACTGCAGAAGTTCACCATCACGGCAATACGGACCCCTAACCTGGGACGACTGACGCTCTCCCGGAGTCCCGGGGTGAGCAGCAGGCGCTGCCAGGGCGGCGACACTCTGCAAACCAGCCGGGTTGGCGGGCATGGGACGTTCAACCAGCGTTAATGCGTCCACAGTTACAGATACTCTAAAGACCTTCGAACCGGACAAGTAGGTACATTGGCGGAGTTAGAGAAGTTTGTGCTTCATTCGGGGAAAATAATCCAAAGTGAGCCAGGTTTGGCGGCGCACACCTGCAATCCCAGCACTCTGGGAGGCTGAGACAGAGGACTTCAAATTTTAACTCAGCTTGGAGAGTTTAGTGACTCAGAGAGATCCTGGATCAAAATAAGAAATTTAAAAAAAAAGGGGTAGGTGATGTATCTCATAGCTCAATGCAAATGCCCTGAGTTCAATTTTCACTACTGTAAGAAAAAATTTAAAAAGCAAAGAATCCCAGAATAAATATTTACACTATCTGTGTTTCCATTAGAAAAGACCAAACTCACAGACCACACACTCAGACACACACTTAACTTCAATAATCATGTTACAAAACACAGAAGGTGAATTCCTAAGTAAAATTCAGAGAGTAGAATTTAATTTGCTTTTATGATAATGGTAGAGTTTTGGATGACATTTCCTTTCCCACCCTTTATTTTTCAAGGATAATTTAGGTGGATCTTGATAGTTTGGTAGGAGAGCCATGCACATGTGCACTCCTGGGCTATAGGAGGAGCTCTTTAGAAGTGAGCTCACCAATGCAAGTACCTTTTCTATGAATATACAAGCAGGGATACAAAAAACAGAGAATGATTCAATTTTTAAAATAGTACACATCAAATTGTTTCTCTGATACGAGAAACTATAAGTGTACATAAAGACAAAGAGGTATAATAGATATAAGGTAAAAGAAAGATAATATTCAAAAGAGAGGAGAACTAGAAGGGGAAAAGAAGGAAGGGAAAAGGGAAGGAAAGGGGAAAGGTATAAAATAGAAAAATGTAAATAAACATGCTGTAAATAAGGAAAGGGGGGAATGGAAAGGAGTGCTGGGGAAGGGGGGGAACAAAGATACATCATGTACAGGTACAAAATAACCATGATGAATGTGATTATTATTTATACAAAGTACCAATACATGTTCTTGGTAAAAAATAAAAATAAATAAATAAATAAATAAATAAATAAAAGTTTTACAGTAAAAGACATATTGCCACTAACCCTCCTCAGAATAATCCCCTTTGCATCAAACACACTTATCCTGCGCAGATTGCCACTCTCTGAAGCAGCCCTGGAAGTTTCCGTGCATGAGTTCTCTTTATGAGGCATGATCAGAAATGTGGTGAATGCTGCCCAGTGCCACCCAAGAGAAAGGGAGGCTTACCACGGACACTGTGTCTACATCCACCTTATTAATTGGACAGCCAGGTACAATGATAGACAAGGTACTACACAAACAAACAAATCTGATATTGCAGTATTTTCGTGAAATACTGTACACACACACACACGCACGCACACACATATTCATTTAATCATAGTGCATACAGTGCCACTAAGCCAAATGTGGTATTGCAATAGCTTCTGATATTTGAATGGATTGTGCTTGAGGCTAACTAGGAGAATGCTACCAAGGGTCACTTCGATCCTGGCGAAAGACAGAGCAAATAAGATATGATTGTAGCTAAGAATGGAATTATGCTTCAGACATTTTAAAAACCTGTATTATTCTATGAACATACTTAGTCTGTGAAACTCTAAATACCCAACAGTACAAGACGTAGAAACTGTTCACAGAAAAATATGTCCTAAATGGATTTTATCAACAGGGAATCATTAATAAAGAACATCCTGGTTGTCTTGGAACTTAGAAGTGACACTGTGGGATGATGTTGGTTCAGAATGCTCAATCAAAATACAAATCTCCTCCCTAGCCCCTTCTTCCAAAATACTGTTACAAATAGGAAAATTCAAAAGGGCACTTTTTGCTTAAGGGCCACCTCAGAGATACAGAACAGGGGCTGCAGTGTCTGTGGCTGGTGATGTAGGGAGAGGTGCTTCTCTCTGCCCTAAGCACCTTGAAAGGAAGCTTCCTTCACATGCAATGTCCTCTCCTCTGCCATTCCCTTAGCTTCAAGTCAGCTGCTCAGGATGGCTGCAAAGGGCTGGGGTTGGGGAAGGTCCCCTCCTTCCCACCTGGCACTACACCCGGCTGACAACTGCAGCGCGGTTCACACCTCAGTGGGGACCTGGACATTAGTCCCTGGGGCATTAATGCGTTCTTTCAAACACGCATGTCAAAGCAGCATTTAGAGATGGGCAGGCAGTGGGAACCAGCCCTGCAGAGCACTCTGTAAATCTGCACACTGGTGGGGGCTCCTGGCTACCAGGTAAGGTGACATGGGAGGCGAGGAGGCGAGCTGTGTGCAGAACATTAGCACAGCCAAGCTCCGAGTGACAAGGTGCTTCGGGTGCTATGTAAAACGGATGTTTCTGTGAAAATAGTTTTATTGATCCAGAAACCTCTCAGTGCCATATATTTGATCATTTTTAGGACCAGGCATTATATAGGTGTGTGGGACTGGTGGCTTGAAGATACACTTTTTGCAAAAAACTTAGATTATAGCGTACCAGCCCTTGCTTCCTTCATGGCAGCTTGACCATCATCGCTGTTATTTATTCAGTGTTACTTATTGGCCTTCACTATCTGCTTGGACAGGAAACCCAGAGATGTTCTAGACATGAGCTTGCTCAAGAAGATATTAAGCCTGTTTCACCCAACTCGGGACTCTGAGATGTACGACTGTGTGAGGAACGATGGAAAGAGAAACCCACACGAAGACTTTAATTCGATGCCACCGTAAATTTGTGACCCGAAGAAGCCATGAGTTGGTCATGTGAGCCTCTTACTGCTCTGGGGTTTCTCCCCCCAGCTGTGAGGCCTCCGCCACATCCCCACCTTGGGTGGAAAAGCTGGAGCATCTACAGCGTCCATCTGCACCGAACCGAACCGCGCAGGGAAACTCAGCATGGGTCCCGGCCTTGTGGGCCTTCCCCTGTGTTTCTGCAATAGGAGGACGCAGTCCTGCTTTGCCAGGTAGGTTCTCATCTTGGTTCGTTACCAGCTTATTATGATCAGCACTATAATAGTTTTGGTTCAGATAATAAATGATGCGCTCAATTTACAACATAAGAAGGCTTTCAGGAAAACACAGAGGTGCTGCCTTCCCTTAGATGAGAAGCCTGCTCCCCAGCCTGCCGCCTGCTTGTGCTCCTGCTGTGTTCTGTGGTGGTGCGAGGCTCTGTCCCGGAGCGGCACAGGCAGCGCCAGGTCTCAGAGCAGCGTCAGGTGTATGCTGAGACCGTAGGGGAAGAAGCGGGCTTGGAGCGGCAGCCGGGGCCTGAAAGACGGGTCTCTGGCAAAGAACCCTGGAGCATCGTGGAAGGAAGCTGTGCGGCAGAATGACAGTCACAGCCTAACTCAGCTCCGATGCTGTTGAAACATGGGCATCTACAAACAGCGGTAGGAGCTTCCAGGAGCTCAGTTTGAGCACACAGTATGACTTTAGTGAATAAGTGTCAAATTTTTGAATGTGCAAAAATGTTACAGTTCCAATTTCAAGAGTTGACCCTACTGAAAGGCTTTCCAAAATTTGAGTATGCTGATGAGCACTGAAGCAAGGTTTGCAATTTCAAAGAAGAGACACAGTGTAAGCCTCTCTGAGCAGAATAAGCTTGTCAAAAGGAATATTGTGCAGCCACTGAAATGAATGCACTGCATCCAAGAACAGGTAAGCTATATGGTAAAGCGGCAAATCAAACCTGATAAACTAGGGAACATTATCTAGAATTGCAAAGTGACACTAAGTAGAGCCGAGCAAGAGAAAGAGAAACCAAGGAAGGCGATAAGAGGAAGCCCTGGCTATGTGTGCATGCTGGTGATTACAAATTCAGGATTGGGGCTGGGGATTTAGCTCAGTGGTTACAGTGCTTCCCTTGCAAGCACAAGGCCCTGAGTTCGATCCCCGGCACCAAAAAAAAAAAAAAAAAAAAAAAACAAAAAACAACTTTGAAATACAAATTCAGGATAAAATTCTAAAAGAGCCAAGAGTGATTATAATCACCAGTTACCTTGAAAGCAAAGCATTTCAAGATCTTCCCACTTTGCTATACACTCATCTGCATTAAATCATGCTTTGAAATAGTGAGCTTATGTACCCACACATGCACATATTTACACTTTCAGAACTACTGTGAGAGGTAAACTAGAGCAGCAGAAAGAAGAGAGACATGTAGCGAGCAGGGACCAATGGGACACCGACAGTAAGCTCCCACGAGAGGAGCCCAGAGTGGCCTCAGGGGACACAGGAAAGAGGAAGCAAGCACAAGGACACCCTGGGGCAGCGATGTCACCACCCCACTGCAGGAGGCAGAGGGGGTAGCATGCAGGACGAGGGGCTCCATTTTTGTGTGACAAGATGGATAGAGGCCAGACGAAGGAAGAGATTTAGCCAACAAACAGAAATATTATTAGTTTATGTACTTATTACCATGATATTGTTACTCTGATGATTTGGGAAATGGAGAACCCGGGAGTCACAGACACGGAGAGTCTCCCAAGGACCCACAGCTAGGACACAGGCAAAGTGAGGCTGGCAGCCTGGTCTCCACGTCCAAGCCTGGTTCTCACTATACAGCCTTAGCAGACATCAGACTCCAGAAGCACCATGGGGCACAGGCCGCCACGCTGCACTGCCCGGAAGTCCGTCAGAGAGGAAAGGCCAGAGAAAGAGAGAAGTGAGCCAGCGGACGATTCAACCAACATTTCCACGACCTTTCACTGTATTCCTGGCAACTCAGAATTTCTTTACAGAGGATTTTGATGAGAATTAGCAGAACATAATCATCCTTAGCATTGAGAAGACTTTTATGCTACATGTTTCCTTGATTTGACTTTATCTAGGTAGAAAAAGGTATTTCATTTTCTTCTGTAAGACAACAGCCTGAGGTATGCAGTCTTTCAAAGGATTTTATTGCTGATTTATTGATTGGTTCTTCTGATTCGTATCATGGACACTTTACTTTCGTTTTGAATCTGGATCAACAGGCCACTCCAGAGGGCACTGGGAAGTGTGCTGCCCATCCAGGGCCCAAATGACATGTAACACAGGCATCTTGTAAGGAGGCCAGGCCACACAGAGGGGCCAGGATGGCAGGGGCTATTGCTCCTGGAAAAATAAAGCCCAGGGGCTCTACTGATGTCCCGCATCTTCCCATGATCTAAATGTGAGGACACAGGTGCGAGGCCGCCCCCCTCCTGGGCTGTCAACCTCAAGGAAGAAGAGCCTGGTTTTGCACATCTTTTCTCATCTTTCCTCGCTTGCAGAGCACTGTGGAACTCCGAGTGAAATCTCATAAAAGTTTGGGAGAACGATAGCAGTGTGAGGAAAAGGAAGAAGTGAGCTACAAAGGGAAACAGTTCTGTAAACAATACAGTAGGAGGGGAAAGGTGGACTGCGAGGTGCAGCAGAATCACTTAGAGTTAGAGGCTTGTATCAGGTCTGTTAAAAGGTCTACAGGGATACAGAGATCAAGACCATAACCGATTGCTAAGTACAGGGAGCCCTTCCTCTCCTGCTCCTGCCCCCATGCAGAGTGGACAGAAGATGCACACACACACACACACACACACACACACACACTCAAACGCGCACGCACACACACACACATGCATGCACATGTGCACATACATACACATACACACCAGTCCAGCTTGAATTCAGACGAGTGCTACAAAAATACAAAAAGTGAGTTAATTTAACAATAAAAATCAAAAACTTTCCACAACAAATATCTCTCTCCTATTATGTACATTCTTGAACTCAGTATAATTGTATTATGAAATTCATCGAAAAATTTGTCTGAAGACAAAAATCCTGCCTTAGTGAAAAAATGTATCCACAAGGAAGTTAATACACTATTGTCATTAATAATGAAAATGTTGTTTGTCAATCTCTAAGTGATTGGTTGAAAATTATAGTGGATTTATTCATCTAAATACTTATTTTCTTAAGCAGTGTGAATTTTGTTAGCACAAAAATATGCCATGAACAGACTGTTACGTCAAAAAAGAGCAGACTTCACAAGAGGACTTGGACAGTGATGTCTCCGTCTGCTCACACGGGATACTCAGGCAGCAACGTGGAGGACCAGGGTCTTCTGGATGGGGGGGGTGGTACTACGGGGTTCTAGTTTTCTTCTTTTTACAAACACATCTAAATATAATCGAAAATGATTCTTTCTGACCATTTTGTTGTGTTATGATTGTCATGATTTGCATGTTTATTAGTTGAGATTTGGTTTGTGTCCCCATCTTCCATCTACACTGGGAACTCCATGCGGAGACACCAGCTCAACAATCTAAGAGTGTGTGGTATAAATGTGTGTTGAGAGCATTTTTTTGTGTGTTTTTCTACTCATGTAATTACTACTATGCTTAATTTTTTTAAAAAAGCATAAGGATTTAGCTCTGTAGTACAGTGCTTGCCCAGCAACCACAAGGCCCTGAGTTTGATCACCAGCACACCCCCCCAAAAAGCATTCAGAATAAGAAAAATTGCAAAATAACAATGTGATTGCATGCATACAATGAATATATAGAATATTAAAAATCAAAGAAAAGGTGCCCATTCTTAGACCTGTAAGACTAACAGGTGATTTTCCCCACTTTATCATAAACAGAACACTCCATATCAGTTCAGTCAGTGTAACCATCCCCGAGGCTGGTGACACACAAAGAAGAGAGCCCCGCCTAGCGCCCCGCCCAGGCCCAGCAGCTGCTCGCCCCAGTCACATCCCTGTACTACATCCCATCACTGCAGCTGCCACAATGGAGTTTAAAGATTTTATTTCACTTAGCAGAATTTCCTTTTTGAAGACTGAATAACATTCTGTTGTGGCCACACTGTGAATATATAGTTTTATTTGTCTATGAAACCTCAATAAATATGGAAGAAAATGAAAAAAGAAAAATGAAACACAAGAAATGCTATTATTTTGATTGTTTAAACACTGTAAGAGTTTTAAAAATGTTTTATACCAATAAAATTATTCTATATGAAGTTTCAATTAAAATCAGATGCTAAAATTATGTTGCTACCAAGCATATTTTAAATACACAGACAATTCTACCAGAGAGATATTCCAGAGCCCGAAGGCCACAAATGCTCATGTCCCTTACCTAAAGTGGCAGAGTATTTGTAGATTCCCTACAATAATACAATGCAAACGCTGCAAACTGTTGCACTGTGTTGTTTAAGAAATGATGACAACAAAAAGTCCTGTACATATTCAGTACAGATGCATTTTTTTAAAGAAAATTTTTTGATCAATGGTTGGTTGAATTTGAAAATGTAGAACCCCTGATTACACAAGACTGTGTGGGTACCTGTGTATTCGAAGTCTGTGTCATGGGTATTTTGAGCTTGACTCACATACCCCTCTCATTCTGTTATGTATGCATCTATAAATAAATACATGTATATACACACACATACATATATGATGGACATTGTCTTAGTCTCTGTGTCTTTGCTGGGACAAAATACCCGACACCCACAAGTTAAAGGAGGAGAGATTTATCTTGGCTCACAGTTTGTAGAGGCTGC
Organism: Hystrix cristata; assembly: GCA_004026905.1. Lineage (NCBI taxonomy): Eukaryota > Metazoa > Chordata > Mammalia > Rodentia > Hystricidae > Hystrix > Hystrix cristata. The sequence goes on from PVJO010003993.1 coordinate 101,032, forward strand.
AGGGCATAGTCAGCTGGCTCCAAGGCAGGGTGGCATGTCTGAGGTTTCATGGCAGAGGAAAACGAGCTCCTGGCATGATAGGCAGCAAGCAGCCACAGGAAAAAGGGAGGGGAAAGGATATACACCCTTCCAGCCACGTCCACAGAGACCTGCTTCCTCCCCTGCGGCTGCGCTTCCCAACGTCATCAGTGGGCTAATCCAGCGTTGAACGCCACGTACCATGATCCATTCACCTCCCGGAAGCCCTGCTGTGAGCACATGAGGCTTGGGGGGGGCATTTTAGATAGAAACCACACACAAACACAAGAGGATTCAGTAGATCACTGGTCTTCCACGACACATTTAATCTTTTCAGTGGAGACCCCGGGGATGAACTTGGAGTTTGTTTGCTTTTAATTCTTATAATCTATATTTCAGGAATTACCTTAACTTCTGGAGGATCTGATCACAGATGTATCAGAGAAAAGTCAGCCTGCCGATCATGTTGACATCAAGTATGTTTATAAAGATCATCTCACTGTACTGGTTTTATTGACTATGATGCTGCTACAGCAGGAAGTTACAACTGAGAGTCTGTAAATCTGCTTGACTACTGAACAGATTCTTTAGTGACCTTTTAAAAAATAAATTTCTGCATAGGTCACGCTACATAGTAGGTTCTCCTGGTAGTTTTAGATTTTTTAAATGATGGATTTCTAGTGTCCTTCTAACATGATATTACACAGTATTGTATGTTAGGCACATTCCTGAGACTCTGAGCGTCCTCCACAGATTATTTCGTGTGATCAATTTTGCATAAACACTTGGCAGAAACGGACCCCTGGCGTGCAGTTAGACAGCAGCCAACCCAGAGAGCTCCCCAGGAGAGGGGCACTCCAGCAAGAGAGGCTGAGGTCCCAACTACTCTCTCACTGGCCCTGGGAATGAATCCTAGTTTCCTTTCCTATCTTACTGTGTCAAAGGGAGGGGACCAGGTCAAATACCCCAGTGTGATGCACAAGTCGCCTTTACAGAATTCCCCACCAGCATTTCCAGCAAGCATCCTCACTTGGAAGCTTGCATCTCTGTCCTTCCCTTGCTGCTGAGGTTCTAATCCACCTCCATCACCTGGCGCTGCATAGCAGAACCCACTTATTTGGGACGTCTCCCAAGGAATCAAATTAAGCTAATTATACTTAATGGCAATGACTGGTGCTTAATTTGGATGGTAATTCTGCTTAATTGAGATGCCTTCAGGTGTCTAAGTGGTTTTCCAAGAGTGTTGGTGTGTGAGCACATCAACCTGGAATACTTTGTACCTCTCTGAACATCTCTACAAAATAAATTTAGGGCAAAGACTTTTCTGAGCCGATATATATGAGATTCCTGAAACTTAACTTGTTAATTGTGGAGGTTTTCAGAATCAATAGTATTTATACATACCCTTTGCAAAGTCTATGTCAAAGTACCATAAAAAGGGCAGCGAAAAGCAAAACTTCCAAAACAAGACAGGAAAAGTAGATAAACCCAAACCACCTAAGTCTATTATTTGCATTTTATAGTTTGGACACGTTTAAAAGTCAAGTGTCAGAAGCCAAAGAACTCATGTCTAGGTTACTCGCAAGTGTCAGCCCTAGAATGGTAACAGGGGTAGATAAAGGCTCTGAAACAGAGCGTAAAGGAATGGTGAGCCTAGTGCCCGCCGAAGCTGTATCCCTGGTATTTTGATCATCTGTGAGGGACACACTGTGAGGCCCACAAACCACTGGACAGACCCCTTTTTACTGGCTGCCAGGAGTTTCCCTCCTCAGGCTTCCTGGGAGGTGAACCTTGGCCTTTGACTGAAGAGGACCTGAGGAAGTCTGCGAGGCAAATTCTGAAACCTGCTCTCTCCACGTTTAGGTATGTTGTGCCTTGCGTCTGCACTGAACCTGAGTTTGTCCATAACTGAAGCCTGCAGAGTGGCAGCAGTCCTGCCTCCGGAGGGCAGATGCTGTCCTTGCAGAAGATTCTGGGGCTGGAGCGAAGGAGAGCACCTGAAACCTGTGAGGGCTTGCTGAGCTGCTGGATGGACAGAGCCTCCCCGCCTCTGCCCTCTGTTATATGAAAGATGTTCCCTGAAACGTTTAGCTTTTATCAGGCTCTAAATGATTTGAATGCCAAAAACATCCTGTCGAAGTAATGAATAAACTACCTTTTCATTCCTTGTGGTGCTCATCAAAGTTATAACGGAAAGGAGAGTTACACAAAAAAATAACTCTTCTCACAAAAGGTTGAATGAGCAAGAGCTTAGCTCGGCTGGACTTGGCTTCCTCTCTGCCCAGAGGCAGGAAGTGGGCTGGTGTCCAAGCTTCCCTGGATGAGCATTTTCAAGGGTCAGTGTGTGAGGCCAGAGGAAGAAGCCCAGAAACACGTGGGGACCTTAGGGTACTACAGAAAACATGTGTGCAGGTATAATCTGGATTTAAGTGAATTTTGGAAGCATCAGAAGATTTAGCTGGGAGGCACTGACTTTTCCACTAAAGCCTCATGGACACTGCGCTTCGCAGGTCAGGAGATTTTAAGACTAATGACCCTTGTCGCAACGTCAGTCTCATCAGAGTTGAGGCCAATTCCGCCTTCATCTGACCTTGAAAGGAAATAATACCATTAGTATTGCTTGCCTGGACTCCGCTTGGCATCTCCGAGGTCCTTATTCTGATCTCTGGGGTACTCGGCTCACAAAGTACTCCTGAGTTCCAAGCTCCCTCCCCAGTCACACCTACTCACACTCGTGACTCCCCGGCCCACTTCAGAGTCACACCAACTCTCACTCACGACTTCCCAGCTCACTTCTGATTCACACCTACTCACACTCTGACTTTCCAGCTCATTTCTGAGTCACATCTACTTGCACATGTGGCCAGCAGCACACTAGCATGATGGTGAAAGCCAAACTCATCACTTCTTATTAAAGAAGCTTCCCGAGGTCATTCCCCCCAGTCAAAGGGGAGAGAATGTGCAGTCTACACTTCCACACCAGGACCCTGTGAGGACATGGTAGGTGAGGCAAGAGTGAGGAGCCTGGACAGTCCTCCCGGACTCTGAGTCACTCTCATCCCTCTTTCTTGTCACCAACGATCCTGCCAGAGGCCAGCAGGACAGAGCCCCGCAGGAGACGAGGCTGAACCGGGCAGTGGGGAGTCCTGCTAGCTCCCGCCCCTCATGACAAGCAGTCGGCCGGTGCCAGGTCTCCCGAGTTCACAGTGGGGACACCTCGGGGACAGCTTCTTCTCACTGCTGCATGGTGACTGCTCCATGCCGGACACCATGCAGCACTGGAGTTGGGTCAGATACCAAACTCCACTTCCACCTCCCCTCGAAGCCCACAGCCATGTGGTTCCTCTCTACAGGAAAGGCCAGAGGGGAGAGGTTGCTTCATGGCCAGTGTTCCTGTTCATCTTGTCCCGGGTCCCCCAAATCAGAGGCTCCTTCACGGGTGTTCAGTTGGACAAGAGCCCACAGCATGTGAGAGACTAGGGCAGAGAGAGACCCCACCACCAGGGTTCCCTTGGGCTGGCTCCCTGCAGACAGCCGGCTCCTTCCTGCCAGGTGCATCCCAAGAGCTGTGCAGAATCAGCTCAGGCTTCTCCCCTAACCCACCAGAGATGCCTGCTACTGCGCCGCTACTAAGAGTCTCCCTTTCCTTTCCTGGGTCTCTACTTGCACGTACATGCTCCTTTCTTTGCGCTTCACTCATGCACATTTCATGGAATGTCTAGACCAGGAGTCCAAACTTTTGGCTAGTCAGGGTCACACTGAATGAAGATGAATGGTCTTGGATCCATATAAAATATATAATATAATGTTAGAAGTAATTACCTAAATAACTAAATTTAATTACTTAAATTATTTCATGAAATAACAGTAGTTAAATGAGAAAACATCTGTGCCTATTTCATAAAAATGAACACCTGTCCTCACAGGCACGCACTAGTACAGGTAGCCTGAAATAGCACATGTATTACTGCCAGTCCCTGCATTTTACTCACCAATGGCGCACACACATGCAACCTCTGGTACACTCGGGTTTTAACTTGACCATGTGCGGGAGACGGGGTTAGCACTATGCCCAGCCCTCCCACACACAGTCTTTCTTTGTCATCTGTACAACATGTGCCAAAAATCACAAAACAATCTTTTTCAGCCATATCACTGGCTCTCCAGGGCCATATGTGGCCCACAACCCGCAAATTAGAAGTGCTCCAGGTGGACAGTAGCCTGTTCTCTTGATTTCTTCTAATTGCCAAAGTAACATACTCTGCAACTTACAGAGTGCGCCCCACAACGTCTCTAACCTTATGACATCAACACTTGTTTTTTATTTGGACCCCTGTGGAAGTGGCTATATCGTATTCAGTGTTAATTTCACGCAATACCTAATACATCTGTAATTGAGCCCACTTGCTTTAGTATTGCTTCTCAAAGACTTTTCTACCTAACCTCTAGGACTAAGCTGCTTTCTCAAATTCTCTTCCTTTTGGTAGACAAATAAATGTAACGGTTGGTAAATTGTTATCAAATTGTTGATTTTTTACAGTACTCCTATTCACGTACCAACCTCAGAGGACAGTGTTCGCACTCTCTGACACAGGAGAAGTCTGAGGTTCAGGAATTTCGCTAGCTTGCTCACATTCACAAGGATGCCTGGTGGGGAAGTTGGCATCCCACCGAGGAGAAGGGGTCCTGAAGACGGGAGGTTCTTGGTGGAAATTTAAATACGGGATCGACTGCAGTATGGGAATCCGCATGGTTTGCGTTAGTGTAACTGCATCTCCTGGAGCTGCCCAGCCCGAGAATACTGAGAAGGTGGTAACCAAACCCGGGGCCTTTGTCGGAGCAAGGCTAGCCCAGAACTTGTCCACGTTCCCAAGAAAAGCCCATAACTCCCTGGACTTTTACCCATTTCTGTTTATTACAGATGGCGTTTTCACATAAATAATACCTGGGTCGTTAGGACTCAGGAAAGCAAACAAAATCCAGAGGTATCTGCTGAAAATGTCACTGAATATAAGTCAGAACTTTTCCGCTTTGAGGTTGGCGCTTGACAGGTTCAGGGGAAATCTGTGCTGCCTTAGCAGATGCTCAGGGATCCAGGAGGTGGAGGGGCGATCGCTTCCCGCACCACCACATCTCAAAAACCACCAAAGAGTGTGGACCTGGTACACTACTATAAATGTCCTTTAAAATGTTCATGTTAGTTTATTTGGTTGATTTGAAATCTATACTCATAACGATTTCCTGTCTGATTTTTAAAATCGAATCAGTATAAAGGTGTCCCACCTTTGCTTACTTCCCTTGTTCCACTTATAGGCATTTATCTATATTGAATTTAAAGTGAACTAAAGACAATTAATTTTATACCAAAAGAAACACAATTATGATTATGTTTTCCTGGCCTATGATTTAAGATACAATGACATAATTACAAAGTATGTGTACAAAACTTATGGAGAAATGACATGGATTCCATGTCTTTCACCATGTCAGGGAACACATAATCAGTGTGATGCCTTTAAGATGCAGAGCTTAGGAAAAGTGCAGAGTTGTTTACTTGTAGGAAAGCATATGGATCATGGTGAGAAAAGGAAGCGTGTGACTTAGATGGAGACCGTGGGCAGAGCTTCTTTCTTGCCTGGGCACAGAGGCACAGGGCAGAGGCCCAGGGCAGAGGCACGGGGCTGCTTAGACAGCCGCCGATGGAGAGGAGATACCCTGAGGCCGGAAGAGGTCTGGTGAAAGAAGAAGGGTCAGACTAGAGGGAGGGCCGTGAGCTTCTCTCCATCTCCCCAGACCCAGTGGAGAAATCCCTCACTGAGGAAATCCACCATCTTTACACAGGACACCGCTTTGCAAGGAACACAGTAACACAGCTGGGCCTTTCGATCCACATGGGACAAGCAGGAACCTGCCAGGCTGCTTTAGTAAACAGTCAACCGAGTCAGAGTGTTGGAGGCAGGAAGCAGCCGAAGCGGAGACAGGGCCTTACCTTGTCCGGGTCAGTGGTCGTGATCACCCACACACAGTGCGCGTTGTCTTCGTACTGAACCGGGTAGTTAGGGGAGGTGATGACGCCACTGGGCCCACGAAGGTTGGACCCACATGTCCTGGCTGGAAACAGATGGGGTCATCGTTACTGTCCACAACCTTTGGTCAACAGGGAAAAGGCGTCAGAGTCTAGGGAACTTTGAGTTAGCTTTTAACACTCACAATAGACAACGGTTTGTGAGCTCAAGTTAGAGAGTGGACTTTGCTCAGCCTTCAGGGCCCTGTTCAAAAACCTCAGTGTGCCCTAGAAATGCTTTAACATGTGATGTCTGCAGAGGTGTCAGTGCTCAGGGGATGAGCCCCTGGGTAGCCCTGTGGATAACAGACTCAAATCAGCCCCCTTCAGGTTTGTTTGTTCTGACTAAAAACAAACAAAAAAGCTTCATATATATTTAGCTGTATGTGGAGATTCTGTATGTTCATTTAGTTGCATAAGACACAACGAACAGCACAGCTCATGGGATGTGGGGCCCAGGGCTGTCTCAGCCCTACTGTGCATCATGTGAATCTGCACGAGTAGCTCCAACCCTGCCACTCCGTCCTTCCTAGTGTGAAAGAGGATGGTGGAAGGGCTGGGCCGGAGCCTCTTGCAAACTTTACACTCTATTCTACAAATCTGCACCAATTTCTTTATAGCATTGTGCAAACAAAACCTAATATATTGCTGAAAGTTTAAAGCAAGAAAATAGAAATGGTAGCTGAACAAGCAAAAGGAGAATATTGTGTCCTGTTTCTTCAAGTAGAAATGAAAGACGAAGTGAAGCACAGAAACATGATATAGCTATAGAAATGACTCTATTTGAGATATAAAAACAGTCCAACTGACTTCTTTTTCCCAAAAGTTTTCTTTTTCTCCAAATCAGTAAGAAAACTTTGGGGCTCTAATATCAGCCTGGACTCTAGTTTTAATATTAATGATTTAAACTAGGTTTAAAAGGAAAAAGAAATACATTTCTCAAGAAGGAGTATGGGCATCATCATCCTGGACACTGTCATCAAGTAGCCCAGTCTGGCTGATGAAGGCCGACCCTAGCTGAGTCCTGTCTCAGGTCAGTATTGCTCCGGGAGACGTGGCTAGTCCCCTGGTAGGCCAGGACTCCTGACCTGTGCTCTCCCTGTGTCAGGAGCAACCACTCCATGGAGACTTCCCGAGTTGTTCCGGGCATATACATTTATCTCTTACATATATTGATATAAAATAATAGCTGGGCATGGTGGCACACACCTGTAGTCCCAGAACTGTGGGAGGCCTAGACAGGAGGATCAAAAGTTCGAGTCCAGCCTGGACACCTTGGTGGCTTGGCCAGACACTGTCTTGAAGAACTATGTATATATGATTTCTAGTAATATGTTTTTATTGTGGTTACTAATCTACAGTTTTATCTTTCTTACAAGACTCTGAATTTCTTGGTATCTCTTGATCTGTGCCTCCTCCACAACAGATGTGATCTTTGTTGTCCTGGAAATGTAAAATGGAGACAAGATCTCCAAAAGCAGCTTCCCGGTTGCTTAGCATTTACTACAGAAACAGGCAGCTAACAATTAGCCTACGCCACATGAATAAATATGGTTTAAAACACTGGCATTTGCCCTCCAAATGAACCACATGTTCACATGAAGATGGAGAGAAGGTTGCTTTTCTGTCTGAAGTTGTCTGAGAGCTGGAGTCTGATGCAGACCCTTACTAAGCACAGATCTTCAATGGCTAACTGGTCTACCTTAGGAAACTGCTCTCAGAGACCACCAGGGACTTCAGATGTGAAATCTAAAGTGCAACGAGGACAGGACTACTAGAACGTCTTAGACTAAGATATCACCAACACAACTTGCATTACAATGACTTTCTGCTACATTTTAACACTTTGTTGTATGTTGTATTTCATAACTAATAGCTGTTCAAAACACAACATAGTGTTACTTAAGAACTATTTCTTGCTTTAATGATGAGTCAATTAAACCACACTGCTATTCTAAATATTAAATGTCTGAGAAAGCACATCTTAAGACTGTGCTGTGGAAGCCCAAGGAGCCCCAACCCAGCGGCCATCTGTCCTCACCATCATTGACCCAGCTGTCCCCTGAGGGCAAGTTCAGCGGACTGAGATTTGTTCTACTTGTGTCCTAGACGTCAGCTTTGACTCGACTTCTTAAAGTTGGATTCTCTTCACTCCCCTTGCCCTCCTTTTTCACAATAGCTTTATTTGCATTTTTCCATTTTCACGGAGAAGGGAGGGGAACCAAGATATATCACGTACAGGTAGACATTAACTATGATGAATGTGATCATTATGTACATCTACAATGTACCAATACATTCTATTTGTAAATAAAAGAATCCTGGGTGGAACTTAAAAAAAAAATAAAGTTGGTTCCTGGCATTTCACGAAATTTATCTTACCAATTGTTGGGGAGTTACGATTTGTAGTGATTGTATTTTTGATTGAGCGGTTAAGCCTAAAATACTGTAAGAAAGTAGTGCATGTCCAGTTTCCAAGCACACACTCAGTACTGGGTTTCACACAGGGTAAGGCCTAGAGCCAGTTTTTCCCAGCCATATTTGTTGTATATTCTGATCAGCAAACATTTCTAACCAGGTCTAGGCAGAAGCACTGTCGACTGTGGGGTTAAATGCCCCATGGGAAACAACCAACTCCCAGTGCTCAAGACCTTCCTGAGGCCAAAATGTTCCAGCTCCTCTGGCCCTGGACACTCCACAAGGTCCAGAGCCTCAAGACAAGGAGGAACAAACAGCTTACCCTGAGGAAAATTCTGTGGGCCAGTCGATGCCCACAACCGCTTTCCGCCATAACCCCTATATAAACACTAAGTCTCTGTCCTGAGAACATCTTTGCTCTGAGAGGTCTCCCCTCTGGCTGGGTTTGCTCCATCAGTAAAGCCTGTTCGTTGTTTTTCTGAGGTCGCATCTCATTTTTCCTCTGGCTCAAAATATTAATACTCTCTACAAACAAAATTTGTCATCTAATTCGAGGCTATTTTATTCATTTTGTTAGAAACATATCTTTCCCAAGCATTGTAATAACAAGTTATTTTTATTATTGTTTAACATGCATTTTTTTAGCAAGCTAGCAACTGTCTACAATGAAATTGGTGGAAATATTCAAGGCTGGGTTTCTCTGTTTTGTTTATTTGTGCAACCTGATATTGGGAACAATTCCTGACATTTGATAGTTTCCTCAATAAATGTTTGCTGGGTCTTGTGAATGGGTGTGGCCACCTTATGTCATGTGGTCTTCTTGTACCTATTTCCTCCTAATCCTCCTCTTAAGGAATTGCTGGACAGTTTAGCTGGGGTCTCAGCCTTGCCTGTCTACATTATCTCCGGCCCAACCATCCGCTTCTTAGCCACACAGGGGTCCTCTCTCCTCACTCATGGACTCAGCCAGTCTCATTCTCCATGCTGAGCGGGCTGTGTGGTCCTTAGGCGGGCGGGGCACAGCCAGGGAACCCTGCTCTGATGGGAACAGGACAGTTTACAATGTCCTTAGAGGAGGGAAATGTGTAGTTGCTTCTGTTCTAAAGAGGTATCCAAATGGTCACAAGAGCATTCAATTAGTCTAGTGACCGTAGTGACCACTAGTGACCATAGTGACCACCACTAGTGGCCATGATATACTGGTGCCAAGAAAGTCTCAGCTCCAGGTTTTCGTGCATCCCATCACTAAAAAGCAAACATGTGTGCCACATTTACAGCCAGAGGTCACTTTCCACTTCTGCTGCAGCCCTGGTCCTTGTCAAGACCTTGTTTGAAATATGACATCTCATGTATCGAGAGTAATGGCCAATCACATGCTTAATAAATATCCCTGGATAATAACCATGACCTAATATATAATTAACATTACTCCTTGGATGGAGTTCCAAGCTTGTAAACTCAAATTTCACTTATATCTATACGTCTTCAACTAAAAGTGGAATTTACAAAATGGTCAGTTGAAAATATAATACATCAAAAGAGAAAGTGGAGACGGAGAAGATAATAAATCAGTTTGAATCCCAGCGTACGCCACTTGTCCATTTAATTGATGAATATGTATCAAGTACAAAATAAATTTCTTTCACATGATTTATCTCATTTAATATGAACACTTCACGTGTTTATTTAAATTCAGGTCCAGGAAATCTTTGTTTTTTAAGAACCATTCAATTAATCAAACTAGTTAAGAGGAAGAATATTCTAATGAATTAAACTGAAATTAAAAGGGTATCAGGATACACATTTGAAGATTTCTTTGAAGCAAATTAATAGTATTCTGAATAGTGTTTTTCTTACATGAAAATTTATTATTGCCAATAACTGTAAAAATATGGAGAAAATATTTACTCCCAAGTAACCTTCAGGTGAAAAGAATAAAGCACAGGAATCTGGGAGCAATACTTGCTATTTCTCCAATGTTACTAGAATTTAAAAATTAATGTGTATGTGGGGTGTGTGTATGTGTGTGCGTGTGTGTGTGTGTGTTTGTTTTGTGGCCCCAGGGTACTAAAACCCAGGGCCTTCACATTGAGCTATATCTCCAGTCATTTTTAAATTATGTTTTCTATTTTGAGAAAGAGAGTATAGATAAGTCACTAAGTTGCCCCAACTGGTTTTAAACTTGAGATCCTTCTGCCTCAGTCTACCACAGTGATGCCATTATAGGCATTCACCACTATGCCTGGCTTGTGTATGTTTCTTTAAACTTCTGAAATCGTAGCTACCTAGTCAAATACAGTAATTCATACGTAAGCCATAATTTTAGAATTATTTGACACCGGACCTGTAATGTAGTGGAATGGATCATCTTTCAGGTGCAAATTACCTTTTCATTATTATTGTAAAGATCATTTCGGCATGAATAGAAAACAGGAGTAGAAATGAAAAAGCTTTAACAGCTCTTAGTATATGTCAAGTTAATAAGTTAAGGGTAATTCTTCGCTAACCTAACCTGGAATTCTAAGGTAATAACAACATTATTCTGTGAACCTTGCCGGCTCCAATTAGCTTTTATGTGAGTGTGGTTACATTTGCAAGAGGTGCTTCACTTTTCTTGTGGGCCCTGTGGACTTCGAGAGCATCCGGAAGTGTCCACGCTCCACGGAAGCACATCAGCATGAAAAAGTCCTCAGCATCAATCTCTTCTAAATAGCAGTGAAAGGAAACGGCAGCCTCAACACTCTGAAGAAAGGGAAAGAGACCCTCTTTGTTTCTTCTCATTAGCTTGTAGTAAATACCCACTGCCAGCTAAAGATATACACTTTTAAACAGCTCACGTTTTACTCTGAGAAGAATCATAATACTTATTTTCATATTCCAAAGTGAAGTAAGCCTAATTCCTAATGAAATCACTTGTGGACTCCCTGAGCCATGACAACCTTGGTCTGTTTTGGTGACAAGAGGGAAAGGCAGCATCCCCTGTCCTCTAAGGGACGCGCTGGCTGCCACACAGGCTCCGGACAGCAGGGCCGCGGGAGTGGCCAAGACGTGCAAAGGCTTCCGCCGGGCGGCCCTTGAGCAGGGGAGGCTGGGTGACCACTCAGGAGGTGGAGAGCTCCACCGGGTGGGGGCTGAGCACCGTGGACCTGAGAAGTCTTACGTCACGGGGCTCTGTGTTCAGCAGAAGGGTACTTCACTGCCTCTGAAAGATGGCTGGCTTTGGACATCACGGCTGACATGATCAATATAAGGCTCACTTAATGACTCACAGTGGATCAGGGAGATCGAAATATGGGTGTCGTCTTTTCAAATGCTCTTCAGTGTGGCGTACCACAGTGGCAAATGCGTTGCAACAATGCTCTGGCTGTGTGGAATCTACCGAGAACTAGGTAAATATCCCTGCAGTGCATTCTGAGTAGTCTTGAAACACTCAGCTGGGTTCTGCAGCGCTCACTTCCCTCTGCATTGTAAAGCTATCTTCTTCCAGAAGCAGTTATCAAAGCTCCACCCATGAAAACCCTCCCGGCTCTTCCCTGCTGGACGAGTCACCAGGGAGCCGGTGGCACTGCTGAAGGCTGGGATGGTAATACCCTTAAGGGCCACCAAGTCCGCCCCTGAAACGCTTCTGGATGGTAACTGGAGAGAGCAGATGCTGCTTTGGGCCGCCAGCTGCGCAGGGCATCACTGCCGCCCTACCCTCACAGGGTACAGGTGCTGAGGGTGAAAGCGGGGCTACAGGCTGAGCTGCGGACAGCCGCGCCACCCACTGTGGCGGTGCTCTGCACGAGGAGCCGCAGAGCTCCTCGAGTGTGACTGGTCCCAGAGGAGACATGTGCAAAGTGTAAAGTGCTCGGATTCCCAAACCAGAAGGGAGCCCAGTGTGGTGATGCACAGGGAGGCTGAGGCAGGAGGGTCACAAATTCTGGTCCCACCTGGACAATTTAGGTGACTTTTTGACTCTGTCTCAAAAATAAGTAAGTATATAAACAAGGACTGAGAATGGGGCTGTAGCTGCTCTCGGTGGAAGGCCCTGGCTCCCTCCACAGTCCTGTGAAGAGGTCGGGAGAAGAGGGGGGAGACGGGTGGCTGTAGCTCAGTGGCAGAGCATTTGTCCAGCAAATGCAAAGCCCTGAGTTTGAGTCCCAGCTCCCCCCGCAAACAAAGCAAAACAAAACAAAGCAAAGCAAAACAGAAGAATAATTGGAGGGAAGGAAAAGGGAAAAGAACGTGAAACATTCATAATAATTCTTATATTGACCACATGTTTAAATGATATTTTGGATATTTCATTTAAACAAAATATATTATTGAAATTAAATTTGAATCTTCCTGCTCTCTAAAGCTGCAGTTGAGGATCTCACAGCTGTGGCCGAGACCCATGTTTGGCCCAGTGGGCTGGGATGCCGCCGGGCGCTTGCTCAGGACCAGCCTTGTGGCACTGGTGGCAAAGGGACCACAGCCCTGGCCACCACGCTGTGCCGGCCCACCAGGCCCCGGACCAGCTCCTAACTCGACCTCTCTCTTCTGGGGGTGTCCTGCCCTCCTGGAGGGTCCGGGGTCCCCCCCTCATGGTGACCATCCGGTGGCTCTGCGGCACACTCAGCCGGCCAGGCCCACCGTGCTCCCTTCTTCTCTGTAGGCTGTTTCTGGGTAACTGGGCTCAAGCCCTTCTGCAGAGAGAGGAGGGGACAGCCACGGCTACACTCGCCCTCCCTCAGGGTGGGGAGGGGTCTGCGGGCCTCCGGGGAGAGGACCAGCCGGTGGCCGGCCCTTTGCGCACCCAGGCCCTAAAGCCATGTGTGTCCCCATGCCCTGGCCCGCTGTGCTGCGGAACACAGCCAGCACACAGCCTGCTGGTGGACAGGTGGTGTGGCCCTGACGAGGGCAGCTTTGGAGCTGGGTGGTGGTGGCTGGAGGATGTGGAGGAGCAGCGGACAGGAAACAGAGAGGCTCCGAACAGACGGCAAGCATAAGCCTGTACGCAAGGGGTCTGCAGGGGAGGACTCAGGATGAGGGACACGGTCCCCAGCAGCGAAAAGAGCCAAGAAAATTCAACAACTGTGATCCTACAGATAAAAATGTGCCTCTGTGTGTGTATGTGTGTGTGTGTGTGAGAGAGAGAAAGAGAGAGAGAGAGAGAGAGAGAGAGAGAGAGAGAGAGAGAGAGAGGACCACAGAGCAGCAAACACTGCCATGTGGAATTGTTAGTTTAGATGATGTTGGAAATACCACTGAGAATTATTTCATTTCACAGGCTGTAACTCTGCACATCTTACAACTATTTGTTCTAAAAAGCCAACGGAAGGAATCATATTGTTATGTATAAAACTTTCCCAGTGTGCTTTTTTCTCCTTGAAAATACCATTTTGTGCAAATTATTTTATGAAATTCGAAATTTATTAATATTTCCCACTTTGAAGCAGCCAAAACCATTTTATGATCTTTTCAGTACGATTTATGAAGTTCTTGCAGAATTATTATAATGCATGGAAGTGACAAATTAATACTTCGATTTAGTGCATTTTCTTTGGAGATGTCGATGGTGACGAAGAGCATGCTCACTCGGGGGTGTCAGAGATTACTTAAGATAGTGTACCCACAAATGGCAATTTAGGATCATGCTAAGAAACTGCTTTATCACTCATATGATGATATTCCAAGAATTCAACCTCTTTGCAACCGAGAAAATTTTTAGATTCGCAGGCTGGCACATAAAACTTCCCGAAGGACTTGGTTACCCAACACATCTTCATACACATGTATCCTGTGTCTACACAGAGGGGGCGCCGAGGCACACTGGGCGCGGGTGTGTGAGCTCGCAGTGGTCACTTTGCT
>PVJO010003994.1:0-12500 GCA_004026905.1 Hystrix cristata
CAGCTCCACAGGTGAGGGCCCTGGATTTTGGACAAACACCTCTGCGAGGAGCAGGAAGAATTTAGAAAAGGGTGCACTAAGATATTTGAAGAAGAGACAGGAAAAGGAATGTGCTTAGCAATGCCTTTACCATCCTCTGCATCCCTCAGGCCCTCCACAAATCACAGTGGATTGTAAACTCCAGCCTCTAAAACCGAAACCTCAGGCTGTTGAGGAGCATCAAATGCCACGGTAAGCTCAGCAGAGGATAGTCTCAGGTTTACACCACGAGGAAAGAGCCCCGACTGGAGCTCTTCTGAGCCGGGGTCTTTCATGATGTGAACAACATGAAATTGTTGGAAAAAGAGGGAGAGATAGGAGGAAGACATTCTCATCCCAACCTCACACACTCCAAATACTAAGATATGGGTATGTTGGTAAGATCAGATGCTTGATGAAACTATCAAACCTAGAGAGTTTTATCATTCACATGGTCAGATCACAGCACCTGATCGTCCTGGTAGAGCCACACGGTCACTGTGCACCACAGGAGAGCAAGGCGCTGTGACAGTTGGGGGCGGGCAGCCATGAGGTCATTGTGGGGCACACGGGTCCTCAGAGGGCAGCAGAGTCTGCCATCCCGGCATGACCCTACACAGAGCCCCCTTCCTCAAGATCAAGGGGAAGCTGTGTTTTGAGAGCTGCTAAGAGCCAGATAGGAAATTTCAGACATCAGAAAGCCCCCGGAGTCAATGACATTTTCCAATGGGCAAATTAATGAGTGATGCTTTGTGGGAGTTAATTTACCTCACACGAGTAAGCACTTTACGGCCACCGAGCTGCTTGCCGGCTGCAGAATCAGCTCCTTATGTTTTCCTAATAAGATCAAGGTGAAAGCATGAGTCGGCTGTGGGTAATGAGCGAGATCGGCCACGTTCTTTGGGGGCTGGGACCTGCACAAGGTCACTAGCCAGCCTTGTCCACCAGCAAGGGGACGTGAGGAGGAAGGAGGCTGTGGCCACTCAGCTGTGCGCGTGCAAGCCCATGTTGTCTCTTCCTCTGTGACAGGGCTTGGTGAGCTGATGGGGTGGCCCCGAGGTGGCCCTAAAGGACACAGGAAAGCTACTCAGGATGAGAAGTGTTGCCTGGGCCACTTCCTGGGCTGAGGGACAGGCGTTCTGGCAGAGCTGTGCGATGGTGGACGTCACCATTAACTACCCTGGATCACGGGGTGCCCAGACACTCGGAGGTCTGTGTGGTGCTTCCGGATGGACACGGCCGGTGAGTTTGTGTGTTGGTGGAGCAGAGGCTTCCCTGGCACGGGCGGCTCCTGTGGGAGGGCAAGTTCGCACTCTCTCTCTAGCTGCTTGAGCTGGAACATTGTCTCCTCCCGCTCCGGGCTAGCAGCTTTCCTGGGAACAGCAGGCAACGGACACAGCCTCCATGACAGACATGAACCTTCCCAGGCCTCCAGTCGTGTCCCACACAGCATGTGTGCATGCACAACAGGATGTATGCATTGCATCACTCCATTTCTCTGGGGGATTCTGTCTTTGTCACTGTCCTTGTTGCTGAAACAAAATACCTGATGCCCATGACTAAGAGGGGAGAGGTTTATTCTGGCTCACAGTTTCTAGGGTTTCAGTCCACAGTTGGCTGGCTCCAGGGCAAGACAGCATGGCAGAGGGGCCTGGCGGACAGCGCAGCACGGAGTGAAGGGAGAAGGGGGGGGGGATAGACCCTTCCAGGCGACGCTCCAGTGACCACCTCCTCACCAGGCTCCACCTACAACATCACATTTAGCTACGAACACATCAGTGGACTCAGCCACTCGTGAGAAGCCCGCCCCTGTGATTCGATCACCTCTCAAAGCCCCAACCATGAGCACATGATATAAACCATAACAAACCCAACCTGATCAATTCCGGAAGTCAGCATCCTGCCCTAACTCACAGGCCCCCCCACCCCCATGCCCTCCAGCCAGCTCAATCAGTTAGAGACCTTGGGCGGTGTCCACAGCAGACAGGGAAGGTCACAATACTTCTTTATGATATGACATAAATAACACAGACTGTTCTATGGGAATATGAAGATGGACCAAGAGCTACAGAATTTTCTAGAAAATATCAACATTGATGTTGTGCGCATCTGTTGGTTTTAATTCATGGTCATTAATCCAATGTATACATTACTTCTACTTGAAAAATTCAGATATATAATTATTAGGAGCTAATGACTTCTAGCAGGCTAAGCAACCGTTAAGAACTTCACTGTGGTGGTTTCCATTTTAGGACGAGAATACCGACGACCTGCAGTGGTGACTGGGCCAAGGCTTGTGTTTCCAGCAGCAGCAGCAGCAGAGCAGAATCTGCAAGCCCAGGCAGACCTCAAGCATCAGCCTCACTCCCTGTTCCAGGAGCTGGAGTCGGGTTTAAACCAGACTCAACATTTTCACAAACACACACATTCGTGTGACGTCTTATTATACTCTTACATGGTGAGTGGAAAAGAAGGACAAAAACCAAGGCCGCGAGGAAATTATGAGCACACTAGAAACCCTCATTACATTTTGTTTTCTGCTTTTGTTTTCTGCTTTGAATGTAAACTATCTTTGACTGTTGGCCATGCTCCTGCAGATGAAGCAGAGGCCAGACCAAAGATAGAGTATCAGCTGCCACAAAGTGCCACAAAACAGACAGCTTGGACCACAGAAATGTGTGGCTTAACAGTCCTGAAGGCTGATGCCCCACGCAAGGTGTAGGCAGGTGCTGAAGGCAGGTGTTATGGTCAGGTGTGGACAGATGTGGGTGGGTGCGGGTGGGTATGGGCAGGTGTGGGCAGGTGATGTGGACAGGTGTGGGCTGCTCATTCTGGCCCTGAGCACTAGGTGTGCTTCTAGAAGTGGTGGGTACCTGTGTCCCCAAGGTCACTCACACTTGGGCCGTGCTCCCAGCACAGGCTCATAGTCACTTTACTGAGGGCCCTCACAGCCACACACTGGGCGTTCCCCTGACTCCACCCTTGCTGCCCCACAGGCCTGGCCAAGCCACTGGACAGGCAGGCCACAGTGAGAAGAGCAAAGACAGGACTTGTCTTCCAAAGCCAGGAAACAGAGTGGAAGTAGTATTTCCTCCCCAGGGGTCAGATTGCAACTTGATAGGAATGAGTTTCCTCGTTTTGATGGACATCTCAGAAGTAAAGTCCTTGGAGGAGAATTTACAGGGCAAATATAATTAAGTAACTGAGTGCATGGGACCCAGATGAACGTGAAGATCTTTAGGATATGAGTCAGTGGGGGAGAAACAAAGCTACAGAAGGGTCCGTGTCGCCAGTCCTGGTTCACCAGTGTCAGTCCACGAGTGCGCAGACTCTGGTAGGGGAAGCCACATCAGTGTGACGCCTGCCTTCAGCGCTGCTCCCACCTACCTGGAAAAGGAGCCGTCCACAGCACCATGAAATCATCAGAGCAGAACATACAACTGGGTAAAATGCTGTGATGTCGACTGGCTGAGAAGCTCTGAGAAGGGAGGCGTCAGTAAGGGAGCTGAGCCTTTGGAAAACCCTTCCTGAGGGAAAAAGAGTGTGGCGAGGGCCTCAGAGGTGGGGGACAGGACAGGAGGGGAGCTGAGCTGGGGGCGGCTCCCCTGCGGCTGGAGGGATCTTGTGGGATCATACTGTGTCCCAGATTGGGATGCAGATTGGGGGGCTGCAGAGGAACTTGCTCTAGAAGGTCAGCAGAGGCATTTCTTTTAAAGACGTCTCTTCGTGCATTTGCCCCATGTGCATGACTGCAGTTTTCCTGGTGCTTTACACTGTCCTCTAGGCTGCATGGCGATTCGGACGGCTTTAGACAACGGGGCGTTTTCAAGAGTCCAGGAGTCCAAAATCAAGATGGCGGCAGAGTTAATTCCCTCCTGGGCTCAAAAGAAAGACTCGTTCCCCTTCTCCCGGCTTCTGGTGGTGGCTAGTACTCCTGGGGCCCTGGCTCATGGCCACATCACTCCAGTTTCTGTGTCCATCTGCATGTGACCTTCGTTTCTCTGCACATGTCCCTCTCTGGATCCCCTCTCCTCTTCCTTAAGAATTTCTGTTACGTTGGGTTAGGGCCCACCCCACTGCAGATGACCTCAATTTAGCTCACACCTCAATCCTATCTGCAAAAACCCTATTTCCAGAGGAAGTGGACTTCAACATGGCACTGGGGGATGCCATTCAACATGAAACACCCTGTCGGGAAGCCCAGAAAGTGTGCTCCTGCCCCAGGCCAGCCTTCTTCTTTTCTTCCTTCACAGGCCCCTGGTGACCTCTGGCCTGTCCACTGGACACAGACTCCCTGGGCGGACCTGGGTTGGTGTCCAGCTCTGAGCCCTGCCCTGCCCCCTGGAGGTGCCATCTTGGAAGCCCACCTCTGTCAGCCAAGAAGCAGAGCTGTCTCTGCCTGGAGGAGTTCCCTCTGTGTGGTCCAGCTCCAGGGTGGGCTGGGAGACCCTCCTCCTCTTCTGGTGTCCCCCACACTTGGGCAGGGCAGAAGCACTCAGCAGAGGGACCCAACAGCGCTGGGTAGGGCTCATGTCCGGGTGGCATCTTGTCCGTGTGAAACACACTGTGTGCCAGTCCTGTTGCTTTCCCACAGTCTGCCGGGAATTCCCGTATTTTTCCCACCTGTAAGAGACTGTTTCTGAGTGACTCTCCCCTCTCTTTCAAATTCCCTTTCAGCATGATCATTCTTGTTTCTGGAGTAGCATTTCAGGGCATCTATTTGTTAGCCTTGAAAATCCACTAGATTTTTTTTTTTTTTTTTTGTGGTGCCGGGGATCGAACTCAGGGCCTTGTGCTTGCAAGGCAAGCACTCTAATCACTGAGCTAAACCCCCAGCCCTCCACTAGATTTTGTTCCAGGTGGAGAAGACGAAGACACGTGCGGGTAACTGGGTGGGAAGCCAGGCATGTGCGAGGCTGCGGGAGGCTCTTCATCCCAGACGCTGTTCTTCTTGACTTTCTTCCCTTGTCCTCCGTGGCCCCCTGTTATCTTCTGACCCCTTCACCCACCAGCTCCTTTGCATCTGCCCTGCCTGCCTTGGTGGACAAAACTGCTCCCACAGTCCTGTGTGATGACAATCACCAAGTCCCTGTCCTGCTGAGCAACTGGCCATCTCGCTCCCCTCTAGACTGACACCCCCCAATTTTTTTTTAACTCTGTCACCATATAATTGACAAATAAAAATTCTATGTATTTAATGTGCAATGTTGTTGCTAGGGTTTATACCTGGATGTCCCCCCAAAGCCTCATGTGCTCATAGGTGGGGCTTTGGGAAGTGACTGGATCTCAGGGGCATGATACTCAGGAGCGAATGAGTCCGTCAGTCCTTCCCTGCTGACCCTACCTCCATGCCAGGGGCTGTTTCCTTCCACCATGCCCCTCTGCCACGCTGCCCTGCCTTGGAACCAGTGGGCTACGGACTGAAGCCTCTACAAACTGTGAGCCCAGATAAATCTTTTCTCCTTTAATTTGCAGGCATTGGGTATTTTGACCTAGCTACAAGAAGTCACTAAGACAGTGACAATTTAACACACATTGTAAAATGAGTGTCAAAATGAAATTACTTCCCACGTATATTGTTGCTCACCATGACCTTTTGTGCGAGTGGTGGGGATCCATGAGATCCATTCTCTTAGCACATCCCAAGTCTAGGATGCCACTGTGCCAGTTAGTGTCAGCACGCCATGTTAGATTCCCAGATCCTCGTGCCACAGAGCTGTGAGTTAATAGCTTTGTGTCCTTCCACCCTGCTCTGTTTAGCTCTTGCTGAGAGTGTATGCAGCCCCACTCCCCATGTTAAAGAGCGTGTCATCATCCACACCAAGATCACTCTCCTGGATGCGGACCTTCTGCTATTGGGGTCCTGTGTGCCTGGAAGACAGGGGTCTGCTCAGACCTGGCACCTCCTGCAGCTGCCGCCTGGGGTGGGATGATCTGGCTCCTGACCCTGGGAAGGGCAGCATGGTGAGTGCTGACACTAGCGCTGCTCTTGGCATGTCAGTGGCTGAGTCCCAGGCAGCCAGGGAAACTAACACCTCCTGGTGTGTCTGCCTGTGAGCCAGTGTCATCTCCCCGATTTTGGAAGTAGGGTTGATGTGCCCTCTCTTGCCTGCCATTGGGAACGGTGGATGAGCCGGACAGTTAGAACAGTCCTTGGGACCCCGTGGTTCTTCCCTGTTACACAATCCTCCGAAAGCTCTATTTTCTGAGTAGGCTGTGAACTTGGTGGGGACACCCAGTCCCGCTGAGCCATCCAGCCACAACACAGAGCTGGGGGTGGTGGAACCCGGCTCACACTGGCATTGCTACCTTACTATCAACAGACAAAATTCTGCCCAAATCCTGCGTTTACTTTGTGAGCCTCTCACACACACAGGAGGAGGCTGGAGAGTGGCAGATGCCCCGTCCTGTGTGTGTACGCACACACGTGTCTATGTGTGTATGCACACACATGTGTGTGTGCATATGTGAGGCTGTTAATCAATGACTCCACATCACTCTTGGACATCAACTGAAGGCCGGGCAGCCTGACTCTGGCAGAAGCATTAGTGAGGCCCTGGCCACTCTTGTCCCCACATCTTAGGCTGGGACCCCAAGTGCTGGGACTTAGAGGAAGCCTCATGGTTACTGAGCTTGTGAGGAAAATGTTTGCTTTCCACAAGTATATTTCACATTCATGTTTTTCATGATGAAATTAGATTCAGTAAATCTTTTCTTTGTAAATATCCTTGGTGCATGTAGAAACCATGGAAGCACTACCTTTGAAGGTATTCCCCTTCTTGATATCTCCCCAGAAGAATTAAAAGCATCAGACCACAGTGATACATGCACACCCTTGTTTATAGCTTCACAGTTTGTAATAGCTAAATCTTGGAAACAGCCCAAATGCCCATCAACCGAGGAATGGATAAAGAAAATGTGGTTTTTCAATACAATGGAATACTACTCTCCCATAAAGAATGATAAGCTTGAGATATTTCTAGGTAAGTGGATGCATCTTGAGACCATACTCTTAAGTGAAATGAATCGGACACACACGTTTACATACCACATTGTTTCTCTGGTGTGAGAAACTGAAAGTGTAAATAAAGACTAAAATGTATTATATTGGGAAAGGGAAGAAAGTGTTCAAATGGGAAAGGGAACAATGGGGGGGGAGGGGGAAAGGAACAGAGAGATAAGAGAAATAAGAAATGGAAGGAAATAATGGAAACGAAGCTTTTGCAAATAAGGAGGGAAGAGGGGGTGAAGGGAGGAGAGGAGAATGGGAAAAAAGAGGCAACAAGATATATCTATCACATACAGGTACAAATCCCCTATGATGAATGTTTCCACTATGTACATCTAAAATGTACCATTAAAATAAAAGTAAAAAAAAAAATGGGGTGGGGATTTCACCGTGGGAAGAAGGAAAAATGGATTTTATTTTTTCCAATTCCAATAAATACAGAAAAAGAGGGAATCAAAAGAAAATGTTCTGCCATAATTAACCCAGTAACATAGAAACAACAGCAATGGTTTTCTTTGAAAAAATGGATACAAAACAAACCTCTCTTAGGTAAGAGTCAGTCATGTTACTTTTCTTATTTTTGGTGAGTATTAATGTATTTCACAGGATAGGAGTTTGGAGGATCAAATCGGTTCAAGGCCAAGTAGCAAGAATGGTAATTTAATCCCATTCTGATCATACGGACAGATGTAGTTGTCATTTTTACAGAGGAAGGTTTGTCGTCAATTCCAAGGGCAATAGGACAACTTTGCCAGGTAAAGCCAACTAAGAAATTTCATCACAATAGGAGAAGCGAACCTCTTAATTCTCTGAATGGCTTGTGCTCACTCCTTCTCCATGTGGGCCACAATCATTTCATCATGCATTCCTATCTCGGGAGCTAAACCTTCGGACTCCTCAGGCCCCCAGATCTCACCTTACCCAAGCTTCTTGACTCTCTGGATTTTCATTTTCTTGTTATTTTTTATAATTTTCTTCCAAAGTGATTGTGCAAATTCAAATGAAGACTGAAAGTATTATGAGAATCCCAGAATGATAGGCAAGATTATTTAAAGGAATTGTAAATATTATGAAAGATAGGTAGTACATTAAAGGTGCTTAATTTTTCAAAAAAAAAAAAAAAAAGAAAACAGAAACATTCATTCAAAAGTACAATTAACTCGCACTCCAGTAGTTCTGCATTTCCTAGACACCTGTCCCATGTCAAGCACCGCATGCCACCTCTCAGCCAGGAGCTCCGGACCTGGGGTCTCCAGTTAAGGCCCAGTACAGACCCTAAACGTCACTGGGATGTGGGTGCACCGTGAGCTCTAGCCGGACACGCTGTCCCCATGCAGCGGTGGCACTCAAAAGGGGCTTTTGAGCTTTCTGGAAGAATACTCATGACTTAGAAGACTGATCCATGGCTGGAGGGCCCAAAGACAACTGGAAGATTCCATCATTTTTGCTCATATATGGTGACACATCTATTGATGCCTTCCAAGATGAAAGGAACCTGGAGCCTTATTCACCTACAGGAAAGAAGAGTCTAGGGGTCCCAGGGCAGGGGCCTTCCAGGCAGGGGCTGCCTCTGTGTCCTACAGCTGAGTCCCTGCAGGGTCTGCTGTGGCCCAGCTCCTGCTGCAAGGTGATATCCTGGAGGTCTCTCCATTGTCTCCTCTCAAGGGAACAAGAACTCGGTGTGGGTCTTCTGTGTCTCTGCCCTGCCCAGTGGCGCCCGTCTCTTGGGGCTGATGGGAGCCTTGTAAGTGTTCCCAGTAAACCCACAAGTGTGCCACCCATGAGCCCATGCACCTGGGTAAGGAAAACACTTTCCCAAAAACAACAGTCAGGCGATGCTCCCCATTGCAGCTGTCCCCAGAGGCCACAAGGAAAGCACCCCGCGCTGGTGACAGCCCTGTGTCACCCACCGCTCTGCCAGAAATCCGAGGTCAGTGCACAACAAGTGTGAACCTTCCCGAGGAGGCCGGGTGCATGGCTGACTCCCCCTTCCAGCGAGAGGCCTCCGTTCCCTGTTATCGTCAGCATCCCTGGACACACTCTTCTCCCGGGCTGGAGGAGAACCTGCTGTTAGGCATCAGAGACGCTGGGGAGGGCTTGCCTCCTATGGAGCTGCACTCTTCCCTTTATTTTAGGATGTTTTCTTTTTCCAGGTGGCTCCAGGTTCCCAAGGCGGCCAGCATTTCACATTCCGTCAGCACCGTGAAGTCATATCGGTTAGTGCTGGAGGTTGTTAGGCCATTATCAGCCCCTGCGGCCTCTCCAGCTGCGAGACTAATTTGGATGCAGGGAGGAAACATGGCCCGCTCAGTCCTCGGTCATCTCACAGCCCTCATGGCCCGTGTTCTGCTCTGCTGGGGGCTGTGGCGCTGAGTGGCTCTTCTGCCAGCTGGGGATGTGATGTGGGAGGCGATAGGTGGGGTGGAGGCCAACACCAATGCGGGAGAGATGGCAGCTCCCTCGTCACTCCTGGCTGACGACACACACGGCTGGGTTTTTAGGTTTATAGTAGGTATGAATAGTGCATCAGGTCATTTATAATTCATGGCGAATGGTAAATTATTCTAATGGGTTTTCCTGTACTATTTGTATTCTACCTATCAATACTGGGAGTGGAGAGACAAATTCATAATATGGCTTTTGATTGTTTGATTGCTTCCTGTACTATTGTGGGTGTTTTCCTCCCACTGTACAAAGTCTATGGTGATTAAAAGATGAATTCCAGGATAGAAGGATGCATATCTGTACCCACCTTCCCCAATCATGTATTTTGAAATTGTTTTATTATTCTTTTAGCTGACAGAAACTAAAATACGGGCTAAGAGGCTGAGGGTGCTGCCGAAAGTGACCAAGGCAGGCCTTGGGATTTTAAACACTGCCACCTCACCTCACTGCCCTGGGTGATGTCCTTCCCTTGCACATTCTTCACTGCACCACACCAGCCTTTGAAGAGAAGACTGGCTGTGAAATCTAAGTCCCATGAAGTGAAGGAAGGGACAGAGACAGGAAGGGAGGCTGAGGGCAGGTGGCCTCCCAGGTCCTGGCCTCGCCATGGGAACAACAAGTGGAGCTGACACCCCTAAGCCATGGGACATGCTCACCAGGGACAGGGCCACAGCACCAGGGACCTCTGCTGGTCTCAGGGAAGGACGAAGAACTCAGACACTCCTCTAGTTGCTGGAGAACTGCGTGCAATTTACAACAGAGAACTAATTTCTACATCTAGGCATTGGCCACCAAGACACATGAACTTTTCCATTTGTGACTTTACCCATCCCCAAGGAAGAATGATACCCAAAGCAATTTAAACATAGTTTCTAAACCTGAGTACGGTGGTGTACACCTGTAATCCCAGCACTCGGGAGGCTGGGACAGGAGGATCACCATTTCAAGGCCAGCCTGGGCTATGTAATGAGTTCAAGGCCAGCCTGAATGACATAGTGAGACTCTTTCTCAAAAAGCCACCCCCCAAAAAACACAGAATTTGTAGAAGCTTAAAGCTCAGGAGTCACGTGAAGGAGTAAGTCCCCTTGACGCATCTGGATGCTGCCATCTTGCTGACCTCCTACCACATGGAGGAAGAACTGAAGCCCTGAGGACGCCTCCTGAAGTTGAGCCCACAGTGCTCTGTGCAGCCTGCGGGGCCGGCCTCAGAGCCCAGGGTGGTGGCCCAGGTCCCCATGCCCGGCCTCTCCTCCACGCTTCACTCGAGCCTCTGCTTCCCACCACAGTTCCGTGCATATGTGCCTGCTCTTCTTGCTTCCTTCCAACCTCAAGGGCAGAGGTCCTAGCTGGACGGGCTGCGGGCTCTGAAGACCACGGGGTCTTCTGGCTAGAAAGGAGGGGCCACGTTTCCTGGCTGATTGGTGATTAATCGATATCCATGGAGTGCCCACCCCACCTGAGCCTTTGCACCCTCACCTTGGAAGGCAAACTTGGCTTCATTTTTTCCCCTGAACGTGAATGATCCATTCCTTTTGTGCTTTTTAACAAGTACTCTTCTTTCTCCTGGTCTTTTCAAACGTCATGTCTAAATAGCATTTACGATTGAGCAACAGGTTGGATGAAAGGAATCAAGAGGCTTGTACTAGGTAGGAGCCCGACCTGGGCTGATGTGCCCAGTGTCAGTCCAGGATGGAAAGCAAGTCACCTGTCTCCTGCACATCCGTGCCAGGTGTTTGTTTGGGGAGGTTTGAAACTCCAGATTCCCGTCACAACCTTTATCTGTTTCACCACAGCAGCATTAACCCCAGCTGAAAAGCCTGACCCAAACAGGGGGGTCTGCCTTGCGCCCAAACCCAGTGCTGGGTGGTGCGCACATAGGCCAAGCGGTAAAGAAAAGTTCTCCAACCCCCAGGAGCAAGGCCAGTGCTGCGGGTCCCGATCCCCATGAGAAGGTGCTGGGCCTGCAGACCCCTCACCTGTCCACTCTTTGGCCCTGCTCTCCGCACCGTGTGCTGCTCCCTACCAGTCTGCACAGGGAGCCCAGAAAGGGGCATCAGCTTTGGACATGATGAGGAAGAGGGGTCTGGCTCTAGTGTTGTGTTTCCGGAGTGTCTGTTAAACACTCCCACTAACTCTTGGAAGCGCTTTCCTAATCCCAACATTTAGAAATCAGAAACATTAGGATTTTTTCATTCTCATTTTTAAGTCTTCAAATTTTCTTTCCTTTTCTATTTAGATTGCATACAGCTGCACCAGCCGAAAGCCACTCCCAGGCTTTCCTGGATTTACTGTGTTGTGGTGGGCTTCCCAGTGATAAACACTAAGTCAGAGTGGCCAGGCAGAAGTGGAGGTCAACATCCACACTCTTTCCCAACCTGCCCTGGGACCCAGGGCCCTTGCACTGAGCTGTTTTTAAATTTTTATTTGGAGACAGAGCTTCACTAAGTTGCCTAGGCCGAGCTGGAACTTCATAATCTTCCTGCCTCAGCCTCCCAGAGCGCCTGGCTCATGATCCTGATCTTGGTGTTTCGGCCTCCGTTGGCTCCCAGGCCTTTCTTCAAGTTTGCCTTCTCTTTTCTTGGTGGCCGTGGTCCCATCTTTCTGTTCATTATGCAGATAAAAATCATAGCTTGTGCATTACTGACATGAAAGACTGGCTTGTTTATTGATTCGCTGCCATGCAGCCTGTGACTGGGAACTCAGGCCGCAGCCCACCTCCACTCCCTTGCACAAGTCCTGGGGAAGAGCGCCTGAAGTTTCTGCAGAAATCAATGGGAAATAAAAAAAAAATCCCTTCACGGAGCAGATAAACACGTGGGCACGCACATTCATTATTTGCAGATGTCGCCAGCAACTCAGATGGCTTCCTGTCCTCCTGAACACTCTCATTTCTTTTGCTTCCTAGGCCTTATTCTTTTTCTTGGGTTTTAATGGGGTTATTTTTCCTGATTTTCATGTCAAACAGGAACATCACGCTCTGTGTATCACAGAAAAATATGTTTGTCTCCACAATCAAATTCCTTGTGCT